>JAUPFT010000015.1:8356465-8523965 GCA_036936625.1 Parnassius smintheus behrii | reverse complement strand
TACAAATCCTTCTGCAAATATCCTCCTATATCATATAGGCAATACATAGTGGAAGACCCTGTTCAGACAACAAAGGACTTTGTTTTGCTGTTATTATGATGATGATGATGATGATGGTTTTATTTTCATATGTTTTATATTAAAATTGTTTCCTATCTGTAAATCGTGTATTGATTGTTAAAGTGTATAAACATAGGGTGAAATCAAAAATGAGGTTCTTTTTTTTTTAAGAATAGGGTGACAAACGATCACACAGTCCACCTGATAGTAAGTGAATTCTGTGGCCATAGACATCTACATCTATCCTCGATTAAGAATCAAAATGCATATGCGTTTTGTATTGCACCCGTGAGGACTACGATGAAATGCCTCGTTTTCAGTAAAAAGGGTCTCCGGTTCTCTACACTCACCATACGAAACAGCAGCAGCACGGAGCTGCTATTTTACGTTGGTATTCTGTGAGAGCGTGGTCCTACCCCGGTCAAGCCGACCCATTCGTGCTACAACTATAATATAGTTGCAGCGTAGCTCTACCACGTAGGAAATCCTGCCATCCAAGTGTTAATGGAGGTTCCTGCCATCCAAAGAAAAATTGTTTACCGACGTCCCTGATAGCCCGAATAACCTAGTCCATAATGTAACCTATGTAGCTCAGAGGTTGTCGCGCTTGTACAAAAAAGTCTAAGTTCTATTCGAACCAACGAAATTAATTCACCGTCATTCTCTGCATCTTTCTCTTCTCTTCATCTGCAACTTTAAGTATCTTATTTCTGTGAACTGTGTTGCAGAGCATGTTGACAGACTCTATACATCCCACGGCTGAGTACAGGCCTCATCTAATTTCTGACAGGTCTATGGAGCTATGAGACCATCGTTTTGTTTAATATTATAATCGGACTGAGAAATATGAATAAACAAGATCGTAAACTTTGAATACACTTATGTTATACTCAACACCGCGTTTATTGGATAACAATGTAAAATAGTGTCATAAATAGATCGCTGGCACTTGTAACTCCACCGGGGTAGGACCACACTCTCACAGAATATCAAAGTAAAATAGCAGTTTAATGCGGTTGTGTTTTGTATGGTGAGTGTAGAGAACCGGAGACCCTTTTTGCAAGAAACGAGGTATTCCATCTTAGTCCTCAGGCGTGACAACGCATTTGCGTTTTTATTCATCGAGGATAAATGTAGATGTCTGTGGGTCACAGCATCCACTTACCATCAAGCAAACTATATAGAATAAGAGTGACCAATGAGGGTCACTCTTGTTCTATAAAAATACCAGCTGCTTCAGTGTATTAATGAGTTTCACATGTTCTTAAAATATATTAGTCCTCAAAAATACAGGTTTTCTTACGCAGCGCTGATTTACCACGTGCTCGGAGGACACATGGTAAATCAGCACTTTAAACTATAAATGCAATTCGGCACCAATGAAAAACACAATTTCATTGGTGCCGAATGGAAGCCGAACTGACACCGCTCGCGTATTGTAAAATTTACGGTGTACGCTACCACGGCTAATTTGCATTATATATTTTATTAACACTGACTTAAGAAACATATTTCTTTAACTAATATCAAAACCATTCAAAGCAATATTAAAGTTGTCGTCGCTCTACACAATCAACGTATCGCGTATTGTATTTGTTACAAATTTTACCACACACTATTCGTGGACGCTAGCACGTTTAACCGGGAGTGAAACGGCGCGGCTAAATGCAGCCGCCACATGTCTGAACGTAGCTTTAATTTGTTGGCAAACTCTTGACTAATTAACGTTGTACGCAACGTTTTGGTGGCATAATTATAATTAGCCGAGTGCGAGCGGGACTGAGTCCGTGGCAACTTTCCAAGATGAATTTGATGTTTCGGAAGAACTTCAGCACCGAGAAAACCACGAGTGGAGGGGGAGGCGGTGGAGGGAAGGCGAAAGGGGCGTTAGGTGCAGGTCGGAATGCAAAGCGGCAGAATCGTGACCGATTCTCCTGCATGGAGGAGCATCACTACAGGACACACTTGTTCTTCTCGGCACCGAGGACCAGTACACAGTACAATGATGGCTCAGGTAACGTAATGGTGATGTTTGTGTGTTTTGTGATATCGCGGTTCTTGTCATCTTTGTGTGTTTTTGCGGATACAGTTGCTCATGATACCAGTTTATTTGTTATACTTCATCTAACTAATTACTGGTACAATACATTTCGGAACTAAAGTTCCTAAATGTATTGTAACAGTAATTTCTGTTATATTATCGTTATACTTCTTTGTGTATTATAATTGAATCTTGATAAAATTAAAGTTAATTTAATTTTCAAGATACTTTAAATAATATATACAGTTCATAGCAAATTACACTCGCTGTTTTTTCAGTGACACCAATAACCATAAATATTTTCTTATGACTAGTTAATTCAAAAACAACTCTAATACACTTTTTGTTAGTTTTCTGAACCAATTTTGTAAAGATCGAGGGTTACTGTAAAATTATTCACTGACCCATAAAAACAGTCTGTATTATAACGAATAAAAACATCACTACTAATAAAGCTCTATTGAAAACTCTCAAAGATCTATCTCAAAATTTATTGCGTCTGTGTCAATATTACTAAACTTTAACAATCCACATTCTGTTACCTTGTTAATTTGGTACATCCTAAACGACGACTCGCGGTATATTTAAATCTATAAATACGCCATGAACTGATAGACTTCGTGTTTATGTTTAGCGAACCAATACAAAAGCTGACTGACATGGTCGTGTATTACAAAAACGGGCTGTCAATTAAGAATCCATACAATGCTGTTTTGGTGATATTGAGCGATATGGATCTCGGTATCTATAGGACCTAAGTTTCGAGACAAACACGGTAAATTTGTCGTTATCAACAGCGTGGTTTTTGCTGGGTTGAAATTCCGGTCAGAGACAACAAAGACAAAATTTGTTTTGTTTTTACAAAAACAAAACAATGTTTGTATAAGTTTCTACTACTTTGTACTAGATATAAATTCGTTGATATTGTTTCCGTCTCTCTGATTTCGCATCCTAACCAACTAGCTTCTGATCTTATTAATTTCATCCTTGGGTTTTCTTCTTCGTCTTCTCCTATTTCTCACTGGTGATAGTTCTTCCTCATTGTAGAATTAATTAGGTATCCTTTATCGTCACCCTTGACAGCAGATTGACGTTTTGTCACCTTTGGCTTTTCTTCCCGTCGCTGGCCTGAACTCTGCAGCCTTTACTGGTATATCCCATAGCCGCCAGTCGTCGTAAAGCACCAAAACGAATAGCAGATTTGATATTGTTTTTTTTACGTTTTTCATTTGTTACATTAATAAGCAACCTCATTAGAGAGACCACTAACCAACAAATTTTGTAGGTTATAACCACTATAACATAACATACGCAGTTAACTTCTTGCAAAAATATTCGGAAGTTGTCACCGTGGCGTGGTTGAAATACCTCAGAAGAAGTCGGTATTTTGTGAATGTTTTTTTCACCCAACAACCATTACAAATCCATCAAATAGACGGTCAATGTTTTGTGGACTTAATATATTGCACTGGCAAACGAGCTCACACTCACAGCCCACGTGATGGTATGTAATTGCAGCAGCTTATAGACACTTCATATGGTACACTTATGGATCTTCAACAAATTTCAAGCAAAAAAAAACCACATCGTTATTACTCCCAGACGACTAACATGTAATTAATTCATTTCTTCGAATTTTACAGACAATTTTTTAAATTTATTGATTTCTATAATATTATTATTATTATCTAATTCAATAGATAATAATAATAATATTATTTTGTGGCATTACTTGGGGGAGGCCTATGTTCAGCAGTGGACTTGTGAAGGGCTGTGATGATGATGATGATGATTATTGGCTATTTATAAAGTATTTTCATTTGGTTGGGCTGATAAAAATGCATAAGTATACTCGTATATTAAATATACTAACATAAATTAATAAACAAAACATAAATAAAATCCCAACCAGATGGAAGTCCTCGGCAGGGGAGACCAAACGGCCGAGGGTTAGGGGGAAAGGGAAAAAAACAGCAGACGATGCAGGTGGCATCGAGGAGCACCGCCTTCTGCATTTAAGCCAGGAGCGGTCCGTCACGTAGTTTCAGTCACCTCAGATGACCCGAGAGGCTGACCGGGATTAGCCCATTCGCAGAGACGACTACAGGAATAATTTCGGTCGGCAGACCACCCTACATGTCGGTTTGTTATTATTATTATTATTATTATTATAAACCTTCCAACCAAAACACGGTAGTGGCACAGCATAAGTGATAGTGGTCGTGCTGATGCTGAAAGGGTGGCACCAAACAGCGTCGACTCTTAACTCGCAAAAAATATTAATTTTATGATTTATCAGTTTTAGCTTTGCAAATAAATAAAAAGTTAAAGCCCTTTTTGTTTTTGTTATTGTATTTTTGATATTTACGCATATATGGAACTGGTACTATTTGAGTAGCGAGCTAATATATTAGAGACTCACCCCTTCTTTGTCCGAATAGTATCACTTAATAAATCGTTATTAAGATTTAATATAATCAAACACCATTTATTTTATAAATTTTTAAAAATGTTAACTTGGTAACATCAGTTTTCTAACGTAGTGGAGCCACGCTGCAGTTATATTATGGTGCCAGCACAAGCTCAAGCGGTAAAAGACCATGCTCTAATAGAATACTAGTGTAAAATAGCAGCTTAATAATGACACTGCTGTGTTTCTTATGGTGAATGTAAAGAACCTGAGACCTTTTTAATGGTAAGGTTACTGATATCTCTGATATAATCTTAGTCCTCAGAGGTGACATCAAATCGAGGATTCGTGTATCAATGGGATACAGCAACCATTTTATATTTTTACATTTACTATATTTAAATAACTTATTTTATTTAAAAAATAGTAAATTTAAATAAATCAGACGCAGTGGAAGGAAAAAAGCTTGAGCCGAATTTGGTAAAGTAGGAAAATTTTAGCATTCATTTTCCAAAACTCAAACCTAGACATAGAATCAATTAAAAACAAAGGAAGTCACGGCTTCTCGTTAGATACTTAGGTATAGAACTTCCTAAAAGAACAATAAAGTCATTAAAAGCTGTAAGCATATTTTTAGTTAATCCATCAATTAGAGTAAAATTCAAAGTAGACATGGAACGAGTAGTGATTCGCCGAGTACTCGGCCACCGAGTACTAAAAAACGCGGTAGTGTGCGGCGCGCGGTTATTTCCCTTATACAGAGTGAGGGACCAAACGATACGAGTAAATACAAGTACTAACTTGATACTTTTCTTTCGATACCAAGTACTTTTGTGTTGATACTTTAAATCTGAGTACCAAGTAGTATCGAAAAAAAGGTACTTATATCGGTACTCCATCAGTCACACGCCCACGGACACTGTTGATGAGTGTTTACTGATTACTTGCAAATAACTCATGTTCGAGAGATTGTTTCCGTTATCTGGCGCGAAAATGACTGCGTATAAAAATCTTTTAATCGGAAAACATCTAGAAAAATTATTGGTCTTAGGAAACACATAAAAATGTTCATTCAAAACGTTCTTCTGAAAAAGAAAGAAGCTGCTGACGTATCAACCAGTTGCCAATTTAATGATGCTAAGAATTCCGCTGCAGCAGAGTTAGATCATTACTTAAGCATACCAATCCATATAAATGGTGGGTATCTAACAAAGGCTATTACTCCATCTTGGGAAAAGTTGTAGCTCAATACTTATCAACAGCCACCAGCTCAGTGTACAGTAAACGGCTTTTTTCAGAGGCGGGCTTAGTTTGTGAAGCAAAAAGGAGCAAACTAGACCCAAATAAGGCCTACTTAAAATTTAAAGACCTCTTAAAAAACAAACGGGCAACAAAAACTAAAAGGAACAAGGAACTTACGACATTAATTTCAAAGGTCATGTTTTAGAAATGTCATAACCATTCGTTAACGTCACACCTGAAAAATTCCATTTTGACTTTAATGATCATAATTGTAGCCTCTAAGGTCATTCGTGTGGAACGTTCATACTGCGTGCTTGTTATCATTACAAGAATCGCCGCATATAATGCAGTAATTACTAGCTTACCATATTTCTTCTTGTTAACTGCGTGACCAAATGTCGCTACTTAGGTAACATACAAATTATCAATTTTTGAGGCACAGTTTCTTGCAAATTACCGTCGATAGTGATCAAATATTCTTGGATATCTATAGTAGCAGTAATGGAGATCACATCTTGTGTAGTAATAACCGGCTCAAGATGTCTTTGGTGACAGATTGGAGAAAGACTTTGTTCAGCAGTTTAAATGATGAGTGATAAGTAACGTATGTGATGTAACGTAACATATAGTCGTCCCACTGCTGGGTACGGGTCTTATTTCTGTAAGGATTTTAGTGGAAGGAAAATTTCGCCCTCAGCCCTAATGCGTCTTGGTGCAAACGTGTCTTGATTTTTTTTTCTCAGAAATGCAGTTTTCCTCGCAATATTTTTTCTTACCAGTGCGAGCGTGATGCCAGCGGTCATTGCTCGCGTACTGTGAATTTACAACTAACGTTTAGCCATAGTAAAAACAGAATAGTAGGATTATTCCCGCGCCGCGCGAGACTTAAATGCCTACTGTTGCAAGGTTGTCAATGTCTTTTTGTTTCAAAGCTAGGTCTCATTTAGTTTCATAAGTAGTTATAATACATATTTACAAACACAATACATACGGATACGTACGTATCTATGCATCATATTTGTTAATCATTTCTTTAGTTTCCTCTCAAAGAATCAATGTCTGTTAAAAAAAATCCAGCTTTACTTTACAACAAATGACAAGTAAATTAACACTGAGCATACGGTGTCCGCTCAGATTTAATGATTAAAATTAATTTCATGTGATTTAATATGATAATTAATGTACTTATGAGGTATGTATTTATGTATAGATATAGTAATATAATCTATTAATAAAAGACTAATTTACTTAAACAAACCCATATATTAATTTATTCTACAAAAAGAAAAATATAACGAAAAAAAGACTGCTAACAAAATTTTATTAAAAGTCTACAAAGTCTCAAACAAAGGTGATTGCGGAACGCGGCGGTGGCCGTCCCCGACTCAGCAAGTGTCGTTGTGTGCGTGCTGTGCTTCGTGCGTATGAGTCCGTACTGTCAGGCACGCACAAATATTAGCGGCGTTCGGTACATTTCTTAGAAGATAGCCTACTATTTTGTTTTACTATGTTTTAGCCTCCTTATGGACTAATATCTATGTGCATGGAAATCTCAAAACTCCTTTTTGTATAATTGCACTATTCATATAAACATAGGAACGTATCCTTTCGTTCACCCACGTGATGATCTGACACATTGTCAACTACGAAGTTGGTACTTCTACTAAAGTTTTGACCAAACATGTAACAATATTACAAAATATACGCCACATTGCCAATTTATTAACTTACGAATATACAAAACTGTAATTTAGATTAAAAGACAATAATATTTATGTGAGACTTACTGTTACGGATTTCAAACTCTACAACCGATTCAAAAACTTAGATCTCTACAAAGAAGAAATGACAAGAAACTGAGAGAGCATGATGTCTTAGAAAAAAATCCATCAGATTTATAGCGTTGGTACGAAAATTTAATAAAATTAGGCCAAAAACAGTATACGTTGTTCACACACAAGCTTACGACGGAGGGCACAGGGGACTGCGTGGGAGCGAAGGTAGCACAGGCCGTGCACCCGTGGCTATCACCGTCCTTTGATCGGACTTCGATCTCAAGTACAATCGCGAACACTCATTTAAAATAATTAATTATCTAATTGTAACTACTCGGCGTATTATAATTGTAACTTATTTGATTATTACACAGTCATCTTTATTTACCGGCTCTAATAGTCTTTTGAGCCGGATCATTATGTATGAGCCATTAAATAAACGCAGTAATTACAAAAAATTTACTGCTGCCTTCGAACATTCCAGAACGATGTGGCCCAGTTCTCGGCGGAGGCACCGGACCCGAGGTGGAGCCCCCGCAGCCGCTGGTCACTCGCGAGCCTACGGTGTCACTGATGCGCTGGGAACGACCGACAACCGAACGCCGGCGCACCGAGCCTGTCTCTCTAGCCACCCTCGAGAAAGACTGCTTCGTGATACCAGCCCACGCCCTTGACAGGTTCCTGCCTGACGGAGTACCGGTGAGTTGTTTAAGCTTATAACTATCTCGTTATCATCTATTTATTACACCTCTTTCATTTCCTTAATCACTGGCGGAATAAGGCGTATGTATCTGACGTCACGGTGATTCCCACAATCAGCTCATGATATTATTGTAGAATTGAGGTGACAATCCATCCAATGGTAAATGGATGCTGTGGCTTACAGACACTCCTTCTTCGATCAAATCAAAATGTTGAATGGTTGTAACGAAGATGCGGAAGTATGTTACTGTGATCACCATCCACCTGTCAAGCGTGGCGTTTATACCATGTTCTCCTGAAATCGGTAAAGGAGAACATTTTTATGAAAGCAAATTCAATAGTTAACCCTAACAAGTTCAATTCTGTTCAGACCATCAACCAATTCCCTGATTTCCATTGACTTTCAAAGGGCTAATTGTTAGATAATTATCTGATTTGATTCCATTGAAATCCACCGCTAGGAAATTCACAGAAGCTTTCCATCGTATTCATTAATTTTATCAAAAGGGACTAGTGTGAATTGTAATGAAATTGAATTTGGTAATTTTATATCACTAAGTTAGATTTAGATATACGTACCTAATTTTTAATATTTTTACTTAAAGATTTAAAGCAATCAACGAATACATAGGCTGCACTAAAAGTATCGGGAATGGAATATTTCCACTGTTCCTGTCATATTAAAATCTTTTTAATTGAAAACTCCTTGTTTTTAAAAATCGAATACCATTTATTTATTTAAAAAAAGATTCTCGGTCTTATCACAAGGTTTTGTCAAACTTTTTTAGTCGTTGAAAAAATGGAATTGACTCGAGAAAATTCAAGAGCGATGATTTATTATGACTTTCGAAGTGGTTTAACACAAAAACAGTGTGTTGACCGGATGATTTCTGCATTTGTTGATGAAGCCCCATCCAAAACCACAATTTATCGCTGGTTTGCTGAATTTCAACGTGGACGTGTTAAGCTCAGTGATGATCACCGTCAAGGTCGTCCAAAAACTGCAGTCACCCAAGAAAACGTTGATGCTGTGCGTAAGCTGATTGAGGAAGATCGACCGCAAAATTCAGGGAACTTTAGACATTGGCATGAGTCAAAAACAAATAATCTTGCATGAACAATTAGGTGTAAAAAAGTTGTTTTCCCGATGGATACCGCATTCGCTCTGTGAAGAGCAAAAAGCGACTCGCGTTAATTGATGCGTCATAATTCTCGAAATATTCCACGAAGGATCCTCAAATGCCGTATACAACATCATATCAGGTGACGAATCCTGAATATACGCGTCCGAGCCCGAAACAAAAAACCCGTCACGAGTTTGGGTGTTCGAAAATGAGAAAAAGCCAACAAAAATTGTTCGTTCACGGAGTGTTGCAAAAAAAATGGAGACCAGGTTTGTTGTTACGACATTCCTCTTGAGGGACAAAGAACGGTTAATGCAAAATGGTATGCTAGCATTTGTTTCCCACATGTCGTTTCTGAACTCCGTAAAGAGAATTGCAACCGCCGCATCATCCTCACGACAATGCGAGTTCTCACACCGCACACAGAACAAAAGAGTTTTTAGAGCAAGAAAACATAGAATTATTAGACCATCCGCCGTACAGCCTCGACCTAAGCCCTAGTGATTTCTATACTTTCCCTAAAATAAAGAATAAATTGCGTGCACAGAGATTTTCATCACCTGAAGAAGCTGTAGACGCCTACAAAACGGCCATTTTGAAGACCTTTACTTACGAATGGAATGGTTGCTTCAATGATTGGTTCCATCGTGTGGAAAAATGTGTCAAATTTCGCGGAAAATACTTCGAAAAGCAATAAATACATTTTTAAATAGTAATGTTGTGTCACTTCCTTGATTCCGGAAATTTAAAATAATTGAAAACTAACTAATACTATCACAATAATAGTATATACAGGCTGTTAAATTAATTTGTAGGCCAACATAAATTATTTTTAACCAATTCAAGATAAAAAGAAAAAAAGTTCTTAGAAAACGAAAAGGGAATAAAATAATTTCCAGATAATGGTGTGTAATCATATGTAACGTCCATATCACACCTATACCGACAGTTGTTGGGAACTATATGCTCGAAGTTTTCGACGAGAATGTTTACCTAGGACAAATAGTCCAACTAGATAAATCGAACTTCGACCGTGAGGTCAATCGACGGATTCAACTCGGCTGGGCCGCGTTCGGGAAATTATGACAGATCTTCTCGTCAAGTATACCTCAAAACTTAAAAATGTGATTGTTGCCAGTAATGACGGATCTGAGACGTGGTCCTTCACTGCTGACCGTATAAGGACTCTCAAGGTCACTCAGCGAGCTATGGAGTCAGCTATACTCTTGTTTTCTCTGCGTGACAGACTTAGATATGAGGATATCCGCGGTAGAACCACAGTAACCGACATAGCCCAGTTAAGTTAAGCTGAAGTGGAAACGGACCGGTCAAATAGCTCGAAAAACCGACAACCTATGCGAAAGAAATGTTTTTGATTGGCAGCCTCTTACTAGTAAGCGCCGTTGACGACGACGACGACGACGGTGACGAACTGATAAATCGATGGATACAGGTGACTCAGTACCGTGCTTTGTGGCATTCCTTAAGGGGACCTATGCTCAGCAATGGACTTACATAAGAACTGTAATGATTATTATGAATTGGTTTTAAATAAAAATTGTTTCTTAAGTCAGGACTTCACAAGATTATTTTTTAAAAGTGGATTTATACTTTTTTTAAGTTTAATTTTTTTGACGATTTTTATGGTGGACTAAGCAACAGCTAGGACACATACATGTAGTTTTTATATTAAAATTTTCATTCCTATCTTTTCTTTAAAAGATTAGGCCACTCTTGAGTCAGCATATAATATATTTATTTTAAAAAATAATCAAAGTTTTAAAGGAGTTAAAGTCGGTTCAAAGTAATTGCAGAAGATGTTGCATAAAACATGTACGCGTGATAAGTACTTGTTACGGCCCATAATTACCCCGACAAAGGTCAACGTTCGATTAGGGCCCATAGTAATCTCGAAACTCGACGAGTAACTGAGGGGAGGGCCCAAGAGCCTATGGATAATTAATTTATAACGGCTAGATACGCAAACACAAAACTTACCGAATTCCAGAAGTAGGGTCTACCACATGGTGGCGTCAGGGGCAAGTAAATGGTGGTGTGTGTGTGTGTGTAGTGTAGACAGTGAGCGTGCAAATTAATAGCAATCTAAGTTATTTCAATAATTCAAATATCAAAAAGCCTCGTTGTCACGTATATTAACGACAAAATACAACACCATGGAGGCCGTCTTTTTTCGACGCCGTAATCGTTATCAAAATCGCGACCTCTAAGCAATCCGGGCATCGCGCAAATCAAATGTTCTAGTCTAATCTCGCGACCCCAACCGGCGCGGCTTCAGCGCTCCAAAGATCCCTGCCGACTGGGACGCTGACGCTTCCCACGCAACGCTAACCGGTTCCTCACCCGGGACACATCTTGCAAGCTTCAAATGCCAAAACTTGGCGTAAACAGTACTAAACTAATCTTAGTTAATGTGTTTTCAGCTACCAGTGCCACCACCTACGCCAGAAAAGGGTGTAACAACCAAAACAACCCAAAACTCGCTGAGCATCCTTGAAATTGCAGACCCCAAACTATGCATATTGGCGCATTTGATGAGCCCGTTGGAACCTATAGAGCCAATACTAGAATCGCCGCTTACGAAACCTTTGATCAAACAAAAGATGGCTGCTGGGGAGCTGCTGACTGACATTGCCCAAGCTAATACAGCTGTGGGTGGTATGTTATTAGCGAACATGGAGAAAAATTCCGAATTTCCGTTCATATCGTATTATGTGATAAATACAACGCAAACCGATCCGTTGCTATTTTACAATAACTTGAGATGTGCTTCATTGACCAAGTTTGATCCGAAAACTATCAGATATACGGCTGCTCACACTTTGGATTTGTACAGCGAAGTAGCTATGATCTGCCGACCGCCTTTCAGCGATTTAGCTGGAGGACCGAAGAAATCGCACACGCCTACTACTGGATTTATAATAAGTGTTTATAAGGTGAGATTGAATTTAATATTTATTATTATTATTTTAATTATCCTTTTAATACTACCAGTCAACCACATGACTAAACAGGCTAATTAATTATACCAATATTTATTAGTGCTAGCGCGAGCACAGATTAAATAATATTGCGCGAATATCACAAGTTTGTAGTCCATTTTATTTAATATAATGTTACTTGAAACATTTCATCTAATGTTACTTGAAACAAGATAGAGTAAATCGATTATACTCAGGTTAAACGATCGGAGACGCAATTTAAAACCTCAACGTAACAAACGAGGTGATTATAAAAATTTAATGACAATATTAAATTATTTTAATTTTTTTCTTGCGGAAATACAGCAATTTAAGCACCACTGGGTTTTTGGCGGGAATTTGACCGTTGGCGGATTGTTGCTCCTGTTTTATCGTTTATTTAATTATTTGAATTTTTCGGCTTTTAATTCATTACAATAACGCGATTTTGTGTATTAGGTGTCTGCACATGTGAACTATTAGTGAAACCAACATTTATACGCGGTCGAGCCATGCTGCAATTATTAGTAGTATAGTTGTAGCACGAATGGGTCGGCTCGAACGGGGAGGGACCACGCTCTCACAGAATACCAGCATAAAATCGTAGCCGAAGACCCTTTTACTGGTAACGAGGCGTTCCATTTTAGTCCTCACGGGGGACAACGCATCTGCATTTTGATTCGTAATCGAGGATGGATGTAGATGTTTATGAGCCACAGCAACCGCTTACCATCAGGTGGACTCTGCTCGTTTGTAACCTTAGCTTATAAAAAGAACGAGAGCTCCGATTTTGATTTTAATCTCAAGTTATTTTGTTCGCTTATTCGCTTGATGAACTTGAGATACTGTCATCATCGACTTACCTTTGGGTTTAGCTGTCGTCAAAATCTGCCAACAACATTTCAGTATGACGCATCGGCATATTGTAAAAAGAAAATTTTTAAATCCCGATTGAAATGAAGACATGGCTTAAAAGACAAGCATCCAAACCAAAAATCTTGAAATAATAATAAAAAATAACACAAAGCACCACAGTTTTTTGTTTTTTGGCGCTATATTTGGCGACTTCTCGTGAATGCTTGATAAGAGAACGGGCAGAATATCGGGGCTGTGGTTATTACTTTTTACACCGCAGCACAATGCTGAGTTGAGTACCTATTTGTTGCTGCATATTTAATATAATACTAAGTCAGGTCATAAGTTCTGTAAAAAACTTTTTATAAAATGAATGATACACTTTTTTGTTAATTATATAGAAATTATATATTAATTGAAAGGTAATTTAATTTAGAGTACAACTTTATTTACATTATTCAAAATGAAAACACGCACACGCACGCACCACACTCATATCTATTTCTGCCGCTGCTTTAGCCAAAGATGCTTGGAGAGATTCCAAATTCTGATGAGATTTAGCTCAGACATTCTCCCCAAATGTTGTCATATCTTGTAATCCGGTGGGTCAGTCCAATCTGGACTAGAAGAGGGCCATTGTTCATGTCCGATAAAGTCAATTCCATGTACGGTCAACCACTTTTGCGTGATTCGTGCCCTGTGAGCTGGTGCAGAGTCCTTTTGGAATGACCAATGTCTATTTTTGAACATTGTTTGGGAAAGAGGTTCCACTATGTTTTTTAGGACGATATTTTGATACATGTCAGCACTGGTTTTTACACCTTTTTTACAGAAAAACACCTCAGTTAAGCCTGAATATGAGACTCCAAGCCAAACCATGAGTGACGAAGGATAATGTGCTGGTTGAACCCTCGGAATACGCGTACTGGTTTTTTTTTACTGCTGTGGGCATACACCTTATCATTTTTTTATTATAACTTTCTTTGATGTTAAAATTTTTTTCATCCGAAAACAAAATTTCGCGGTATTTTATTCCCGCGTACCGCCGTAACAAAGCGTGGGATCTATACAGCCAAAATTTTTTCAAACGCTCGTTCAAAAATGTCCGGTCTTCTTACGATAAGCTCGTAGTCATAGGTCTTCATTGATCACTCTTTTGACCGTGGTTCTGTTTAGGCCCATCTGAAGAACTAAGATTTTTTGTTTACTAACAGGATTTCGTTGGATTCGCGCCTTCACTGCTTTAATGATCGCGGGTGTCCTAACTGTACGAGGTCGACTGGTCCTCTTACGATCTTCGAAGCTTGAATTTTCAGTGAATCGTTTGATAGTGCAATAAACAAATCGTAGGGCTATTTTAAATTTTTGTAGAATATTGAAAATCTCTTTTGGCGCGTAACCACAGCGGTGCAATCTTCTTTCTTCGACAGCTCCATATTTTAAAATGAATGTCGCTCGCCGAAAATAAAAAAGACATTAATTTAATGTCTTTTTTATTTTATGACCCGACTAAGTATATTCATGTGGTGCAATTATTTATAAAGTAGCTACAAATAAAAATGATTATTTCTTCCTTTCTTTCTATTTGGCGGCAGAAATAATTAAGAGGGTGGTGGTAACTTACGACTTAGGGCAGAAAAGGTGTCCTGCCTAACAAGTCTTGTGATCACGAAAATAATGCTGTCCTTCTCCTGTCGTCTCTTTTTTTTAGTATAAGACAAACGAGCACACAGTCCACCTGATGGTAAGTGGATGCTGTGGTTCATAGACATCTATCCTCGATTAAAAATCTAAATGCAGATTTGCAGCATTGCCACCCCTGAGTACTAAAATTGAATGCCTCGTTTCCAGTAAAAGGAGTCTCCGGTTCTCTACACTCGCCATACAAAACACAGCAGTATTAAGCTGCTATTTTACGCTCGTATTCTTACGAAATCCACGGAATCACACCTAGTGGATTTTCTAACGCTGCGGTGGCGACGGTAATTAAACATTTGGTAACAGTTGATTATTTTTTATTTCAGGTTTTTGAAGGCGACGACGGTGAACGATTCGAAAGGAACTGGCTGTACTGGACAGGTGCAAGAATGATATACAGACATTTACCACACACTGTTGGTATGCGAAAGATAGCCCTACATAAATCCGTCGCGTCTCACGGTGACAAAATGTACTTATTGGTGTGCGAGTGTGCCAACTTATTGGACGACTTGTCCGGCGCCGCCATGTTGGTGACAGCTCTGCGCGCGCGCTTGTGCGGTTACACGGGCTTGTACAAACCTATACAAACGTTCTAGTAGAGGGAACAAGGCCTAATAGGCCTTGGTTGTGCTGTTCTCTAGACATTGCATAATAATTTTGGTTAAGTAAAAGTGTTGTCTACGCAAGGGATTGTTACAAGATATTACGTTTAATATTTACGACATAATATAAATGATTAAATTGCAATAATTTAACCATAGGGATTCCAGTTTTATTGTCATTGAAAATAAATTAAATAATTTATTGTAGTCATTACATGTAATGTAAATTATAGTTGCTTAATTAACAAACGAATTATTGCCGATTTTTGCTAACTACTGTATTACTACAAACATATTAAATTATACATAATGATAGCTGAGGGAATAAGCGCCTTAAAATTTTATAATTAGCAAGGAAATTAAATTTAGATTCAATGAAATTGTTAATTGCAGCTTTAAATGCGGATTTACCACATACCGCATGTATATCAGCATTTAAAATTACACTTAACAATTTGGTGCAATCTGCATGTATCAATATTTAAAAAGGAAATAGTTCAGTATAACGTATAAGGCAGAATCCCTAGAGGGCCACTGCGCTATGCTTAATGACAATGCTTGAAAGCTTAAAGACAACAAATGAAAGTTTTTTCTAACAGATAAATTTTAAACCTGATAAGAGATGCAGGAAGTCATTGAGTCAATGGATGTAGGTGGCTCAGAACCACAGAAATCGTAATAATAATATTACCATAATATGTGGGACCGGGCCATCATCACAGACAGGACTATTCTTGCGAATAAGCCTGATATTGTGCTGATGAACCGTGGACAGTCAAGGATATTTTTGATCGACATTACCATTCCGTATGACGAGAACCTCGTGAAAGCCGAAACAGATAAGCGAATAAAATATTTGGACCTGGCTCACGAGGTGACTGACATGTGTGGTTGGCTGTTGACCGAAATTATACCTGTAGTCGTTTCTGCAAAAGGGGTAATCCCAGTCAGCCTCTTGGGTCATCTGAGGCGACTGGGACTTCGTGACAGACCGCTCCGGGCTCAAATGCAGAAGGCGGTGCTCCTCGATACCGCCGGTTTCTTTTCCTTTACCCCTAACCCTCGACCGTTTGGTCTCTCCTGCCGAGGGCTTCCATCTGGTTGGGCTTTTATTTATTTATGTATTTTTATGTATTTATTTTATTTTATTGATATTTATCATTTTCATACACAATTATATATTTATGGAACCCAACCAGATGAGAAAACTATATAGATATCCCAAAAAAAATTACTATTTCTGTGCTCAGGACCATGTTTTGCAGAATTCTTTGAGGCAGGCCTGCCAGAAACACGCCGTTACTGGCTGGCACTTTATTTATAAAACAAACTATTTTTAGTTGTAAAAGGTGTGTTAAAAATTTAAATTAATTTTAGTTAAATACAATCTGATCAACCGTGATTGTATACTCAGTCAACATCTGCCTAAGTTGTGAGAAATGGACCAAAGCCTTAATATATGATTATATCGTCCGTAAAGTTCACACTGAACGTATTCATTTATTAAAGTTAAATGCTGTACTTATATTCATTAACACAGTCACACAAAACATTGTTTAGCAGTAAATATTCTGTGCCGTGCGACCAGATGTTTTAAAAATAAAAAGGGCACGGATCTTTAAGTGTTAAACTTTTAAAAATATATTTCGTGTATTAATAGTAGATATATATTAATTTATAAACAAAATAAAGTAGTAAAAAATAGCATGTTAATTTTCCATGAATGTTTCATAAGCATTGTTATTATTACCAAATTATACTATCATTTAAAAAAATACCAGGTATGTAGGTTTTTAATAGATTATTTTTACTTTTATTTCGGCAATGTTATATATAGAATAGGGGCGACAAATATGTGCTATAATATATATGGTTTAATATAAATTACCTACCCACACTTGGCACCATAACTAAACTAGTAGGATATTTTTGGCCTGACCTTAAATTATTACGTTTGCGTCTGAGTATGTTATTACTCTAAGGCAGTGATACACAGACTTCAAAAGAATTTATTCATTTGAAGCGTGGCACTGCATAGTGCTTACAATGTTTTTTATATTTGGCTCAAATTTACTTTTAGCAACACGTAAATCTGCTTCCAAACTTTCATTTGCAAGACGGTTTCGATTTTTTGTTTTATTATTATTTAGTATTGAAAAGGTTTGTGTTATGCGCAACTCTTTGTACGTATTTTTATCAATGCAGCGGTAAAAGTTCAGCAAGTCTCCTTCGTTGAATTTGTTGCGTAAATCTTGGCCGTTTTGAATGTTGATAATTTCTAACTGCATTGACTCTGGCGCATTTTCAACTGAAATCGTGAAAGGATTGCTGAATATGTAAAACAGAGGTTTCACTTTTTTAAACTCCGAAAATCTGTCTTGAAAAGATTGAATCAAAATATCTAGCTTTTCTACATAACTGAAATTAATCGCAGTTTTCTTGAATTTTTCAGCCATTTTTTTTTACGATCTGAAAAGTGTCAGCTTGCATTGAAAGGATGATACATGAGCGTAGAGCTGGGATATCAGTTGATTTTTGCCTTGAAACCGTGTGTTCAAGACATTCAAATGATTTGTTATATCAACTAAAAAAGCCAAATCACACAACCAATCAGGATTTTTAAGTTCCGGGACATCCCTTTGCTTTTCCGCCAGAAATATTCCAATTTCTTCTATTAAATTTAGAAATCGTTCCAGTGTATATCCACGACTTAGCTACCTTACTTCTGTATAACACAGTAAATCTCCATATTCGCTTTCGATGTCATCAAGGAATTGTTTGAATTACCTGTGATTGAGTCCTCGTGATTTTATGAAATTTAGAGTCGAAACTACCACTTTCATGACATTTTGAAATTCAATTTTTTTAGAGTAGAGGGCTTCTTGGTGTATAATGCAGTGAAACTGCATGAGATCTTCAGCGTCTATGTTTTTTTCTTGCAGATGCTTTTTCAGCAAAGTAACTAGCGCAGAATTGACACCAATCATCGAAGAAGCACCGTCAGTCGCAACTCCCGATAATTTTGATAAGTCCAAATCAGTTTTTGAACACTCATCCAAAAGTACATTGAGTATATCAACTCCTCTGGTTTGACCTTTCAATGAACACATTCCTAATAACTATTCTAAGACTTCAAAATCTTGAGTAACACCTCGTATGAATATCAGAAGTTGAGCTGTGGATCTAATATCAGTGGATTCGTCGAGTGCTAATGAAAAAAATTCAATGATCTTAGAGTTTTCATTTAATTGTTCCTCAATATTACCTGACAAAGACATAATTCGTCTTTGGATAGTCATACGATTCAGTTGAATTTTCTTAAACTTTTTTGCTGCTTCTGGACACATTTTCTTAGCGGCAATTTCTATGCATTCTTTTACAAAATTCCCATCAATGAAGGGGCGACTTCGCTTTGCTATCGTTCGAGAAATTTCATAACTAACTTCTGTAACTGTTTCTGAATCTTGAATGGGTTTTGTAAACATAGCTTGCTATTGGTCAATAAGCGTCCCGTTTCACATTTTTTGCTTTCTTAATTCGCCTGTAAACTTGGTAAAAGTAAGATGCTGCGTTTCATAGTACCTTTTTACATTATATTCATTTGCAATCGCAACAGAATTCTTGCAAATTAAACAAACGACTTTGTTATGCGACCATACAAAAAAGTATTTCTCAGTCCAAATTTCTTGAAACTGCCGATTTTCATCTTTAACATTACGTTTTTTACTAGGTCCTGGCTTGTCCATGTTGCGTTCTAATCCTGGCTAGGATTAACACAGCACCTAAAAATAATTTATTAGTAGGTACTACTTAAATTACCCATCCTTTTTTAAATTACCAAAAATAATTGATTAAATAGGTAGGGAAACACTTATTTATAACAGAGTTTTACTTACGATTTCACAACACAATTATACACGGCACTTGACGGAAAATCTACGTTGAATGTGGATCAAAATATATTGCACCGGCTAGTCGAGTTAAAATCTACACTGGAACTATTGACATTTCACTCAAATTAAAACCGAACTGTCGGCCGTTGCGGTTAGCGTGGCTTTTATGCCGCGCGTATAGAGTCGAAAACTGTCTGGAGAAATCATGAAATCGACTCTGGAAGCTTCGTGTATCTACCTACACGACCAATCGGGAATTCGGGACTATTGCTATCTCGCTTGCTCTAACAATATAACCCGTGGATAAGCCGCCACCACGCTGCCGTCGTCGCCGCGCCGCCGGCCGCGGTGGTTCCTTAAGAAAACGAATTTAACCGAGATCAGCACGAACATTACCGACCACTGTTACCGACCCATGCACGGCGCACCGATTAAGCGCACATATTGTTTTTTGGTTTTGTTCTGGAATATAATTCAATATTTTTCGAATGTACGAGAGTATTATTTTTGCTGTCGGCGGGCCACCAGTATTCGACCGCGGGCCGCGGTCTGTGCATCTACGCTCTAAGGTTTGCGTGATTAATGAGTAAAGCGCATCGTGCTCTCAGACAAAATACATATTATATATAAAGATTAATTGTTTAAGCTTTTAGTTTATTCAACCTAACAGTCTAATTCATATATTTACACCGTCTTTGCAAAATATGGCCTTTACTTTACTTAGGACTACTTTAATAGAGTTAATAATAATTAAACTAGACCTTGTTTTAATAAACAAGGTCTAGTTTAATTATTATTAAACCTAAAGCTATCTTTAACCTACGTTTAGTAATATGACGTAAAGACTTAAGATCAAGTGAACCGTATGCTCGTTTGCCCCCTCTCCTATAAAAAAAAGATCCACCTTACAATATCTATATGATCCGAGTAAGTTGTAATACGGTGCATTTAGAGTTGCCACCTTTTCATTCATTCATTGGTTAAGGCGATGGGCGGATTCCATCGGTCTAGGTATCATTGTAGAAGCTTTGTCAGTCACGTCGTCCGTACCGCGCTTACGCCACGTCCGCGTTCTTAAGAAAATGGACAGTAAGGCTCGGTTTCCACCGAAGCAGAGAGGAGATGTGTTTGAATAAACCAATCCGATTTCGTTATTTCCACATCTCTTTTCCGCTTAGCTTCGGTGGAAATGGATCAAGCGGAGAGAAGAGGAGATGTCTCATTTTTCTATAGAATTTAGTGCGGCGAGCGAGCAAACGTGTTTTTTCAACCTCTAATTCCTCTTCCACAAGAAAATTCGGATACAACTTTTGTAATGACATGACGTCTTCCTTTAGTAGATAAAACTTGAATGGTTTCGATCTCTCACAGCTCACATCTCTGCTACACAAAGCTCACATCTCCTCTCCACTACACATCTACTCTCCGCTTTGGTAGAAATAACCTGTCAGCTTTGAAGCACATCTCTTCTCATCTCCTCTCCTCTCCGCTTTGGTGGAAACCGGGCCTAACGGTACGAGTACTCAAGCTCATAATCGTTTTCTCATCTCAGGTACATAAGTATCCTAATGAAGAAATCTGCCGGCACCAACATCATTGATTCATTGCAGTCTGCTGAAGAAAGGTCTCCCTCATAGATTGGGGAGATATTTGTCATAGTTAGCAGTTAGGTTGGTAACCGCAGTGTTCTTACTATTTTGCGCTAATATCAGAATGATGCTGCCCAGCCCATCTCATGTTTCATTTTGCTCTGTCGCCTCTGACGACGCACACGGTATGACTTGGTGTAGTAAGTAGATTTTCTTTTATCGCCATTATTACTGTCTTACAGTATTGTACATCGTTTGAAAATATATTATATTATCCAATACATCTTAAAATTAACAATTATAAGGGTTAGATTACACGACTCTAATCGCAACTCAAGTACCTAATTCCTTTAAAACTTCACCCCCTACTCCCGTAATTACTCCATTAAAACTGCCTGCGAGGGAAGGTTTATATGTATTGTCAGAGATATGAAATGATCATCCACATCTGGATTAATTACCTGGAATAATTGGAAAGTAAACCAGCAATTGTAAAAAAAGATAAACCTTTAAAGTAAACATACCTAGAAATTCAAACCACGTGTAAGCAAAAGGTTGTTCTGAAAAACACACCTTGGGAGATGCCTTTTCAATATCATCACGACAATGATGAGTTTTCCAATACTTTTTTATTATTATTATTTCTTCTCCATGACATTTGAAAATCAAATATTGTTTGTATCCATTTTCTGTCCGCAGGGACTTTTAAACGTTTAGGCTAGGCTAGGACATTCAGTTACATGGATATCTCTTAACTAGTTTTAATAGTAATTCCGCAAAGACATAATAAAGTAGGAAAGTTATTTATTATTGTATGTATGTATTTTCATTATGCCTCCCAAAGTAAAATGCAAATAAAAATAATTATCCATCTCTTTTAACATGGATTTCTTTTATAATATAATTATGTACATATCCAGTGAACATATCAAGATTCTTTGGAAAAAATACTCATGCCCTTTTTTTTGGAAAAACAGAAAGTGAGCGTAATTAGTAGATATTTTTCAATTTTATCTTGATTTACAATTTAAATAATTTAACACCAATGTCACTTTGGTGTATATACAATCATAGAGTATAACCTCTTAGAGGCAACTTATGGGATTATAACTCGCAAGTACAGCATCACTGATACTGGTACTTTTTTGCAATTTCAAGTAGTTTAGTTTAAAATTACATTTCGAGAACATGTGAAGTCCGCTAAGGACTTGGGGTTGAGTTCTTGCCCTAATACCTTTTCATGGATAAATGTAGATCTGTTAACATTATTTTCTTGTCTTATATATCTTAATAATTTCCTGTTGTGTAATTATAAAATTGCATCGTGGATTAACAAATTAATATTGTTTAAATGACCAGCATTTTATTAAAAAAATGTAATTGACACCAAAGATTAATATGTAGTATACCTACATACAAGTCTTTGATTAATACCTATTTATTTCTTCGGTGTAAGAAATTATAAAATTTTATTTGTCAAAAGCCATTTTCTATGTCTACTTACTATAAATCACTATAGTTAATTAAAATGAATAATAATTAGAGATGGGACGCATATGGATTTCACCGAATACGAATATTCAGCCGAACATTATTCGGCAGGATTACCTCGGTACATAACCAATTTATGTCAAAACTTGTTACCGTAAAGCGCGCAGCATTAGCGCCGGACCCTGCCCCTCGCTCGCCCGCCACGCCTGACATGTTATTGCATCATCTAGTACTGAGCAAATTGCCGGCACTTGCTTATATTTTGACTAATTTTGTGAGAAAAAAGTATTTCTTTTTGTTATTCTTAGTAAAAATTGATAATTATATTATAAAAATGAGTGGCAGGAGATCTACTATTTGGAATTATTTTAGAGAAACTGACGACCAAAGTAAAGTGAAATGTACTGATGTAATGTATTTGATTCCAAAAACATTTTATCAAGCTTTCTATTTGCTATAATTGGATTTAACCCATAAATACAAGTAGATTTAACCCATAAATAAAATATACTTTCAACAGAACAATTATGAAAGACATGACATTACTCAGTTCGTACATTTCAATACAGTGGACGCCTGGTTTATCACTTTAACGAATATCAGGTGATTTCGATGATTATTCAGTCGAATAGGAATATTCCGTAAAGTTGTCGAATATGCCGAATACTGAATATGAAACGAATATTCGACCCATCTCTAATAATAATTAGTTATGAAATGAAATTTTGACTTGTTTTTGATTTTGTTAATATATCGAATAAACTTTTATTGTATAGTTAAGAAAGACCACCTATAGAGGTTAAAACAAAGTTAATAATTTTAGAAACTACGCCAACGCTTTAACAAGTCGCTGCCGCGAGAGACCTTATGAGAAAAGCAGTTATAAAACCACTAAGTAGTAGATAATTTTTCTATAAAAAAATACAAGATTGCCCCTTCGCTTTTTGAATAGTATTTAAAGGCGCTTTGAATTTAAAAAAAAATTGCAATGCTTTGTAGTGAAAATTGATTATAGTATTTAATTTTTGTTATATCTTTACAAGATAGTTTTTAATAAAAAAAATGTAAAGCAATAATTTATGTGCCAGCGTGGGTTGTATCTTTGGTCTCCAAGTCGACGAATTATAATTGTAAGAATTTTTTTAGTAGGTATATGTAGTCAATTAATATTTATTTTTTAGTTAATATTTAACAAATATACGTGCAATAGATTTGTTGCTTGAAAATAAACTGGTAGTTAGCTTCGTTATTAAAAATATATAATAATTTTAGGTAATTAACAATAAAATAATAATTTTAATATTTGCAGGCTCAATAAATGTATTTTAATTTAAATAAACTACTCAAAAGGATGATTACGATGTTATCCAGGTAAATAATCACTGCCCTAACTTGTAAATAACCCTTTGCCTGGAAATATACGGTTAAATACATTAGTCAGTGAAAATGAAGGCTCCACCACCACCAATATTCAAGGTTAATCGGAATACACAAAAGAAAAATCAAAAAATTATTAAAAGGCTGGAAGTTTTGGTGGGAACTGGACAGCGCTCTTAAATAATTTGAAGTGTATTTTATTACATAAAAGTAACGCGATTTGAATATTAAATGTCTGCGCACGTGAACAAACGTGAGTAGAAGCAAGCAAACAAGCTTGTCATACTATGATGTTTTATACATATGCTACAATACTGTTATGGGAAACTGCCACCCGGAGCCATTTTTTTGACACATTTGGCGTCATGAAATCATCGACTGTTAAATAAATTTGACTGTGACTAACTCGGCCGTTAAGTCGTAAGCTTAACTGCTAATCACGTGGTACCGGGATCTAATTCCAGGTCGGGTCAAAATCCGTCACTGGGTTTATCTAAGAAATTTCAGTAGCAGTCAGGGTCAGGAAGTTGGCGGTATTTACAGCCGGTGCCTCGGAAAGCATTGGCCGTGTCCCGTTGGCCAGTCTTAACGCCTGACCATTGGCCAGTCTTAAAAACTGACCGCCATGATTGAAATTCGATCTGGAGGAGGTACTGCTTTTAAGCTGTCTACAAAATCTCAAATCAAAAGATTTTATGAGAGATATGTAAATTTTCAAGTAATTGAAGACAATTCTTTATAACTAAAAATGTTATAAAGAATTGTCTTCAATTACTTGAGACAGTTAAAAAAATCCAACGAGAAAGTGTTTTCCGAAAGCCAGAACTAGTATTTTGATTTCATTCCTGAAAAATATACAGAACTGCATGTTCTTAAAATAGTTACTGTAATTTCTGTAAAATCTATGGTTATGTGAACAAAGTAAACAAATACTTATAAAATATTTAAACATAATTTTTTATGTAGAACACTGAAACATTCACATTTGGCTAACTTTGAGTATTCAACCAACACTCATAGTGTTGCTATATCTATATACCTAGTAACTTCATACATATTACGTTATTATATATATATATATATATATATATATATATATATATATATATATATATATATATATATTACTCTGTGATTATTGACCAGTTTAAAAAAACAGTTTTTTTATGTCAACACGACGAGAAATGTCGATTAAAGTAAATTTCTTAAAATTTGTTAGTAGCATAGCGTAATTACGATTATGATAATCAATTCACTTAGACATCAGACAAAAAATGGGGTAGATAGAGCATGTAGAACAAAAAAGTTAAAACAGAAATATTTCTTTTATTTACTGATTAATTATGTACATTTACATTCTGACGTTGTAAAGATGCAATACAATTATAAGTAATAAAAATAGGTATACCGCAGCAAATCCTGATTTCATTTTTGTATTTGCTGATGAGTTTTTATAAATATAATACAATAGAGTACGACATATTAACATATTTTTTGCTACGATATATCTACACTATGGACCGTGATTCGAACACTGCTGGCTGAATTACTGTTGGATATTCCTTTTTACAAACTTTTATTATCTTGCTTCCTCCGTATGCTTTACCCGCATTGAGCTATTATGTACTACGTACTAGAGGCGACACTGCATTCAGCTACTCGGTTCCACTCAACTGCGGTGCATACACCGCACCTTAATCAGTCACTCGCTAGGCGCTTATAGAGTTGTCACGTGTTGTGTTGATTTAAAAAAAAATCTCTTGATAAAAATATGCCGTCGTGTGTACTTAGGATATTGCATATCAAATAATTCAAGAAATGTCAGTAAAACCAAGGAATTACTTTTCATCGGTTAATAAGATACTTAATCAATAAAAGGTATTATGTATTAATAATAAAACAAATTATTCCTCAGACGCCATCTCGTGTCAGGGAATATAGATTATGAAAATATTATGTTCAGATGCGACATTTCTGTGAGTACTTAAGTATAGGACGAATTTATTATTATACACATTTTTTTTTGTAGAAACATATATAAGTTATTATAATTTGGCAAAATGTTTCATGTATAAATCTGCTTGTTATTCTTTTATTTTATTTTTAGGTTTCCACATCAAAGTCAAAGTGGTACAAATTCGTCAATTTTTAATTCTCACGTGCCCAGCATTTATGAACGACTTTTATTCTAATTTAAATAAATATATTTGTAACTTAAATGTTATGTTAATAAGTTTTGTTAAACATACGTTTGGTATGCTTTTTATAATTGACTTAGATACCTTTTAAAATATTCAGATAAAAATATCATTAAAATGTAATTGTGATATAATATCATGTAATATCATATTAAATATGCAAATATAATATACAAAATAATTGACAAAATTTAAATATTGTTCTCGATATAATTTACCTATTTAACAATACGATCTACTATTACCTACAGGTCATTCTACCTATGTTTATTCTATGATAAAAAAAACAACCGCGCGAACACAGAGTAGCGAACATTTTTTGTTTGAGATAGCTGTTCTAGTACGTAAGTACGTATTACTTCAATGTTTACCGGTTTAAAATTTGTAATCAAAAATTGTTTAAATTAGTTAAAAAAAATTGAAGTACTTCATGACATTCAATGGAGCTGAAATTGGTCATATCTACATAAGTATGTAACCTCGACGATAATGCAATAAAATGTTACCGTGGAACTAATCTTATGATGGACCCCGATACTGGCCTAAGCAACGCTTATAAAAACTTGTTAAATAGATTTTCTGAAAAAATATAATAACTATCATGGCCTTAGGGTACTTATTTGTTTCTACGTGCTAACGCTACATCTTCACATAGAATTTATATTGCACAATAGAAGCGATTAGAGATTTCATTATAATACATAGGTGTTTTACGATATTTCGATTGTTAATCTTAAAGGTATTGCCTACTAAATTTCAATTTTAATAAAATTTCATTTAAGATGTACATAATGTACGAATTTAAAATTTAAGATTAAGCTAGATATCGCGCATTGGTTAGCTTGAAAAGCTAGTGTTAATTATGGACTAAGCTCCAATTATGAATAAATAAAATTTTGATTTATTTTTATAATAAAAAGATAAACTTGCATTGACTTTCATTTCTAACCTTATATGACAGGATAACTTAGTAACAGCACTCACGCATATAACCAGTACGTATTGCCAGTGAAGAATCACGGAACTGAAATGTGTAAAGAAGCTCTAAGTGACTCAGCGTGCAATAGAAAGGATTGTGCTCGGAATTTTACTGTAGAATAAAATCCATAACGAGAATACACGCAGAAGAATAAGAGTTACTGACCTAGCCCAGTGGATCAGTAAGCTAAAGTGGCCGTTCATATTGCTCAAGGAACCGACAACAGTTGGGGAAGGTTCTCGTGTACTTTCCTACTGTCCTGGCAAGAGCAGTATTAGGCGATCCCCCATTACATGGAGTACAAACCTTCATGACAAAAAACAAAATTGCGCTATGATTTTCAGTCCATTATTTCATGTATTTTATATTAGGTACTACCAGGATTATTAGGAGTTATTCGAAATATTAAGTTTTTGGATATTTCAAAACATCTATTTTTTAATGGAAACCAGAAAAATTAATACCTTTTATCATTTTGTTTAAATAGCATCGTCATACTAGGAATTTCTATAAAAGCAATAATTATTACTATCTTACGTAGACTTCTCGTTCTTCTTCTCGAGAGTAGGTACCTAGTATATTCTTTGAGTAGACCACACAAAATATAACGTGAGCCGTTATAGCTCACAAAATGCGTGATGGCCCACGGAGTATCTATTCATTAAAATTTCAAAGTACGCAAGCAAACTCAACTTTTATTCAAACCGGCACAAGTTATGCATTAATGTAGGACACCCTAATCAACAGTCACCTTTTTAAAATTTGCCGTTTTTGTTGTGGTGTTAAGACCCAGTGTCAATAAAATTTTATTTGCAATTATAAGTGCCTACGACATACGCGACGCCGAAGCAAACATCTTGAAGAAACCAAAAATGTTAGGAAAATCAAAATATTTCGAGGAAACTGAATTCCGCCAATACATATTACGACAGCGCGATGGATTCTTCTCTGCTCCAAAGTTCTTTTTAGGGTCTGTGTGGCTGTACGGCTAGCATGGTGCGTATGTAGGCTATTTTAATAAATTTTTGGTATTTGATTGGTGCTAATATCGACTTTATCTACGATTAGCGACTACGACTTTTATTACGCTATCAATATGGTTTCATCCTAATTTTAAAAAAAATGTTTTATTTTCTTTAAATTAGGAATAAATGTTGTGCACTAAACCAAATAGACCTTAAGCTGATATGCCGGGACCGTTCTGTGACAGAACATCTGTCGGCAGCGACCGCAAGCCTAACTTCCTGTAAGCCCGGCTTTTATATTAACTATGGTTATACCACCGTCTTATTAAGGGGTATCCCTGACCAAAATGTTGCGAAAGTGCGTTTTTCAGACTCTATTATCTCATTAGTTATGAAAAATAAACTTCATCTAAAAGTACATTATTAATGTTCGATATCTTATCATCACATTCCACGTTCTAATTTATTTTTATGTGCTATAAATACATTTAAAATCAACTTTTAAAAACTGACTAAAATTCTTGATTACATGCATCTGTTGCTAAACGCAACGCTCTAATCATTTGAGGATTACACTAATGGATAGATAATTAAAAAATCTATATTCTCCACTCAATATTTAAATTTTTAAGTTCGTTTTTCTTTTTTAATTGAAATAATTCCGAAAATTGTGTGACTTCTATGATAAAGCGGCGTGCGCAGAGTGCAAGCGGCATTACGCTGTATGCGCTTGTAGGAGGTGGCCGTGTCACTCGTTGCCGACGTTCCGTATTTCGCCGCAAACGTAATATTATTTGAGTACTTACCAACCGATGCGCTTACGTCACGGTTATATTATTTATACAGTATTGTAACTCGGCCGTATCTTTGAAATAAATGCTACAGCCGTGCGGTACGTAAACATGCGATAGGGCTGCCTGCCTCCAGCATTTTTACATTACTTTACTTTAGTTACAGCCTATATACGTCCCACTGCTGGGCTCAGGCCTCCCCTCATTTCTGAGAGGGTTAGGAAGTGTCCGCCGCGCTGCCCAAATGCGTGTTGACGAACTTCACATGTCTTCGAAATATTTTTTTTCTTATTCCTCAGACATGCAGGTTTCCTCACGATGTTTTCCTTCACCGTCGAGCACGTGGTAAATCAGCACTTAAAATGCAACTAACAATTTCATTGGTGCCGGCAGGGATCGAACCCGGGTTACTCGCGTTCTGTTATATTTACAGCGAGCGTTAACCACTGAGCTACCACGGCTCTTTCTATATATATATATATATATATATATATATATATATATATATATATATATATATATATATATATATATATATATATACATATATATATATATATATATATATATATATACCTGTCACCTGACAGGTGACAGGTGGCTTGGCTGACAGCGTACCAAGTTGACGGTCGGTATAAGTCGGTGCTGAAGTGCTTGTACAGTAGGACTACGATGGCTATCCGAGTACAGAACCAGAGTTCGAAACCTATCCAACTGCAGAAAGGCGTAAAACAGGGTGACGTTATATCCCCGAAACTCTTCAGCGCTGCAATGCGCTGGGCATTGGAAGACGTTTTCAAGCTACTGGACGGGAAAGGATACGGTATTAACATCAATGGAGAGTACATCACTCACCTTCAATTTGCCGATGATTTAGTCCTTATGGCAGAATCGCTGGAGGACCTAAGCACAGATAGGTCTAAAGATGCATGTTTTATGCCCATGTCACACCTATGCCGGTAGTTGTTTTGAGCACTAAGCTCGAAGTTGTTGATAAGTACGTTTACCTGGGACAAATAGTTCGACTAGGTAAGTCGAACTTCGACCGAGAGGTCAGTCGACGGATTTAACTCGGCTGGGCAGCGTCCGGGAAATTACGACACACCTTCTCGTCTAATATACCTACCTCAAAACCTGAAAACTAGATTGTACAACCAATGCGTGTTGCCTGTGATGACTTACGGATCTGAGACGTGGTCCTTCACTGCTGGCTGTATGAGGACGCTCAAGGTCGCTCAGCGAGCTATGGAAAGGGCTATGCTCGTGGTTTCTCTACGTGATAAACTTGGAAATGAGGATACGCGCAGTAGGACCAGAGTGACCGACATAGCCCAACGGATTAGTTAGTTGAAGTGGCAATGGGCCAACCATATAGCTGGAAGAACCGACAACCATTGAGGAAAAAAGGTTCTCGTGTGGCAGCCTCGTACTGGTAGGCGTAGTGTAGGGCGACACCCCACTAGATGGAGTAACGACCTGGTAAGACATGCAGGAAGTCGATGGATGCAGATGGCTTAGGACAGTGCTTTGTGGCATTCCTTGGGGGAGGCCTATGTTCAGCTGTGGACTTGTGAAGGGCTGTGAATGATAACCAAATTGATGAAATATTTTAGTGCAAAAATAGGTTGACTTTATAAATTTATGGTATGTAACTTCATTACAGTAATGGATAATTTTGATACTTCGTTTCCTATGTTACCGAGCCTGTGGGTGGTCCAGTGGCGGCCCTAGGGCGGTGCGAGCGGTGCGACTTCACCGGGCGCCGAAATCAATCGAAACGCTACTACCGGGCTGCGGTCATCAATTCACTCACTCTTATTACTAACATTCTGTTTTGTTGACGCTAATTAGGAAGTCAAAGCACAAGTATTTTGTTGCTTACAAGCCAGTAAGTGACTCTTCGGAAGATGGAGATACTGGCGAGGTCAAGAGTACAATAATGAAAATAATAAGGAAAAGCATGAATTAATTAATAAACTTAAATTATATTCAATTGAAGTGGAAAATATGAAAAATAAGGAGTTTTTAAAAGTTTTGTCTTTCAAAAACTCTTTACAAATTATATCAAATAAATATGCATCGGCTCAGGATGAGATAAAAGAACACATATTAGCCGTGAATGATCTGGGAAAGTCATGTAAATGGTGTTAATATGGCAGGAAAATTAAGTGTTCAAACCGGAATTCTGACTCAATATTCTCGGGCATTGTTCAATCAATGTGGTTGAAGTTATTAGAACTTAATTTTCTCATATTCACTCTCTCTCTCTATCTCTCTAGTCGGTCCCTCATGACTGAGGATCGTGATCACCATGATGGAGAGTAAGTTTATTGTGTATGATCTCTCTCCACCGAGTCCTATCGCTGGCCATACGGAGAGCGTCGTAGAAATTTCGCGCACCGACTTCTTTGACTTGGTCAGACCACCGAGTTAGTGACCTACCTCTGGGCCTTCTTCCCTGTACGTTTCTAACAACTATCAATTTCTCAATACTTTCGTCCCCGCGGCGAGAGATATGACCAAAGTAGCTGAGGATGCGCTGAAGACATGTGGTGGAAAGACTTGATGAGTTTCGTTTTATTCCTGTTGATTGACAGACCTAGCTCTTCGCTTTCTAATTCTAGCTTATGCAGCAGCTCCTCCATGTCCTCATAAGATGTTGCAAAAAGCAGTGTCCGCATATCGCAAGTTTGCCACCCTTTTCCCCCCAATATGAAACCCTTTATCCCAGACTTTTATGGTTTTCCGCATGATGTGCTCCCCATATATATTAAAGAGCAACAGAGACAGTATACAATCTTGTCTCACGCCTTTCATAGTCACAAACTCATTGGAAAAACTGCTATGCACATAAGATCGGTTATTATTATACAGGTTGGCAATTAGGCTGACTAGGTGTGTTGGTACTCCCATTTCGACAAATATTGACCATAGTTTATCCCAACGGACGCAGTCAAATGCCTTACTGTAATCGATGAAGCACAGTAACACTGGGTTGGCAAACTCTGGCTCTTTTTAATAAACTGCCTGATATTTAGAATCGGTTCTCTTGTGCCCTTGCCCTTTACGAAGCCAGCTTGCTCCTCGGGAATCTGCCTGTTTAGGAAATTCTTAAGATGTTGATTTATTATATACAGCATGACTTTGCTGGCGTGCGAAATCAAGAAAATTGTCCTGTAGTTTGTACAATTACTTTTGGAACCTTTCTTACGGAAGGGCACAAAAACTGATTCAGTCCATTCTCTAGGCCATACGCCTATAGTACAAATCGAGTTGCAGATGTTTACCATAATTTTCCGGCCTATTGGACCCATGGCTTTTAAAAGTTCTGCTGGAATGCTATCTTTACCAGGTGATTTGTTCTTTTTTAATGCCTTTATTGGTTGTTCTACTTCGGCGTCTAAAATACTAGGTTCTGGGTCGTTCATAGTATTCCAATTATTGGTAACACAAACAGGTGTGTCCTGTGTACAGTACAGTCATATTCACTAAATAAAATAATGTGTCCTGTCCATTCTCAAGAGCACCTCCCAACTCCCCTCAGTTGCATGCACTATTCTCGTCACCACCACTCCCTTCTCCCAATGCATGCAACTGCTGTATTTAAAAAAATTGGGTATCATAAATTACGTTAACAATAAAAAAGTAAAATAAATCAACTTTATTTACATATTCAAATTAATTTAATAATTAACATTTCTTAATAAATGTATTAAAGCTAATATAATCTAAACGATGCAGTTTAATATCCTTTATGTCCACGAAACCTTCGTCTGTTGTCAAGCTGAAAAAATATTTTTTGAGATTAATTACAATGATACTCACATATTAAATAGGATTGCTTTCAGCTGCTCTGATTTATGAAAGCCAAATTATATGCTAGTAGAAAATAGTTATGATGATCTTTGTTAATTTTGATCCAATAAGCACAATGTAATTGATGATCCAAATCCTTCAAAAAGTTGTCTATTGTACAGAGCACAATATAGTATTTACCTGATATGTAAGTGCATAGAGAGGTTAAATCTTAGATACTAGGAGGACCTATTTAATGCCATTGATTTCAAATATTTTTAGCATATAAATTTTTTACTTAGCACTTAATACCAGATAAGTCTTTTTTATAAAATAAGGGTGACAAACAAGTACACAATGGTAAGGAGATGCGTTGTTACTTTGAAGACCAAGATGAAATTCCTCATTTCCAGCAATAAGTGTCTCTGATATTCTACACTCACCATAAGAGACACAGCAGTATTAAGCAGCTATTTTACGCTGCTATTCTGTGAGAGTGTAGCCCTTCCCTGGTTGAATTGACCCATTTGTGCTGCAACTATAATAGCTGCAGCTTGGCTCTATCAAGTATATATAAAAATACAATAACTTATTATCATCACACACTTTTTGCCAGATTTGCGGAAAAATTGCAAACACAATTAATATGGATGTGACTAAAAAAGTGGAACAAAGTAGTAAAATTATGAAATGGTGCAAATATAATCAGAAGTAATATTACTATCATATTACACTCATATTTTAAGCAGTTTAGTCCGACATAAATAGTAGTTTTTTTATGTACGTTTATGGCTAAACCAAATCATATGACTGTTTTTCGATTAATGGGCAGGAATCTTCTGGACTCAAACAAGGAAGAATAAAAACCCTTTTAATATTAAAAAAGTATGGAATAAAATTTCTTGCACAACCTTATATAAAGGACAGAATGTCATTTGCTGGACCAGCTAGTATTTAATAAAATTAAATAGTGTTAAACTACTTCATCTGAATCAATTGAAATCATTATAGTTATATCTTTTTAAGCAAAGACTTATCTAGTAATTTTGCAAATTTTAGGTTTTTTTTCAAAACTTTTGATACACTCACCGGCACGGAAACTTGGCCAAGCGGTTATCTCGCGATAGCAAAAGCTTTAAGTGTTTCTGATGAATGTTTGTTATGCAAGTATGTCAAAAAATGTTTACCCTCAAGTTCAAGAGGGTAATTCATTATGTTTAAGTGCACCATGACGAATTCTTTAATTTTTAGTTGAATCGGGTCATTTGAGCGACTAAGTTCACATTTTAAATTTGTGTGTTGTGAAAAGTTTACTGTAAGGTTATTCAATTATTGTGATCTTGTGTCTTAATTAAATAACTAAAGGTGCTTTAAAGCCAATAAAAATGCCATTAACACCAGCACAAGTTGCACAAGCAGTAGCATTAATTGACCAAGGGCTGACACAGCGTGAAGTTGCTATTGTGCTTAACATACCACGGTCCTCAATGCAGTATTCACTGAAACGATACCAGGACAGGCCGCTACACCCGCAGGCCAGGCAGTGGGGGCGTAAGGTGCACATCGGCCCGGGACGATCGTTTTATTGTTATGGAGATTTTGAGAAACCGCTACCTGACCGCTGTTGAGATACGCCAGCGGCTCCAAATCGCAAGAGGCGTTAATGTTAGTGAGCGTACGGTGAGAAGACGAATGGAGGAAGTGAATTTAAAAGCTCGTAGACCAGCACGAGGTCCAGAACTTCTCAGACAGCACCGAGTAGCCCGACTTCAGTTCGCAAGAGAACATGTCAATTGGACCCACGAGCAATGGGCTAGAGTGTTGTTCACAGATGAGTGTCGAATAGCTTTACGTGCTCCAGACGGTCGAGAACGAGTGTGGAGAAAAAGAGGAGAGAGGTTTCTACCCATTACCACCACCCAAACTGTGAGTTTCCATGGAGGCTCAATAATGGTATGGGGAGGTGTAAGTTCCGACGCACGTACAGAGTTGGTCATCGTCGATAATCGGCTTACAGCTACTCGATACATCGAGGAAGTTCTTCAGGAGCACGTAATGCCTTATTCGGGATTCATTGGACACGACCAATTCCTCCTCATGCACGATAATGCACGCCCGCACGTCGCACATTGTGTAGAGGAATATCTGGAAGAGGTTGGAATACAAAAATTACAGTGGCCAGCTCGTAGCCCGGACTTAAATCCAATTGAGCATGTATGGGGTATGCTCAAAAGAAAGATAAAGTCCAGCTCCAAACCGCCACAAACTCTAAATGAGCTCCGAAATGCAGCGCTGGCCGCTTGGGACAGCATACCGCAAGTTGATGTCAGAAACATCATTCAAAGCATGCCAGATCGAATGCAAGCGGTTATCAGGGCTAGAGGAGGAAACACCCGATATTAAAACTGATAGACAATAAAGAAACAGACTTAATTTTTAACTTTGTAGTGTTTTTAAAGTGACAATGGAAAGATGTTAATTTTAGTGAAAACATGTTATCTTGAAAAGAAAAATTTCGGTGAAGTAAACATTAAATTTCTATGTTCTAAAACCATTAGAGACACTTATTGAATGCATCTACCCTTAATTTACTGTTAAAAAAACATTTCAGTGCAAATAATCAGCAAATTCACGAGTGGCCAAGTTTCCGTGCCGGTGAGTGTATTTGATCCAAATAGATGAAACAAAGTATGCATTAGTTCCTGAATTCTATTGTCCATATTTTAATAGTATAGAAAAAAACGGGACGATAGGTGTCCCACTTATATCTTTTGGGACATTGCAGCTCTTAGCAAGCATAAATGCCTCAGACTATAGTTTGAACCTATAAAATTTAGAACATAAATCTGTGTGGGAACCTGCAGTGCTGAGCGTATTTCATCTAGCCAATATGATCAATAACCGCGTTTTTTCTGTTTATTAACCACAGGAAAATGTAAAATAGGACATGTAGATATCTTACCAATGATCTCTTACACTCAAAAAAACTCTGTCGTAATTGAAGGCATTCATCAGGGACTAAACCATCTTTCAAACATTCCCTTGGAGTCTTTTTTTCCTAAAACTTAAAATATGTTAATCACTTACATAGATTTAAAAAAAATCCTCAAAACAAAATTGATGACAAGATAAAGTTATTTGCAATCTTTTATAATTCAAATAACATTTTATTTAGAATGAGTTACTAGTATGCAGTGATTTTTAATTGGACGGTGCTTTTATTTTAAAAAGGTCTAATGTAAGAAAGGCTAACCTTTTTACAGCAACTGCTGCTCAAAAGACACATCTTAAGATCAGCTCTAATACCAGCACACGGCGACTTGTCTACTAACTCTACTTCATCGGGACCAAAAGTTACCATCCTTATGTTATGGATATTAGCTAAAAATTTAAAATTTTAATAGGTACTGACTGAATTCTGAAAAAAAACAAATTGTTGATAAACTTCACGATGACAACTATACTTTTAATTATTGAAAGACGAAGGGATACACGCTCATGAAGTCTTGTCTGACGTGTATTTTCTCTTTATATGTATGTAAAGTTATTGCTATTGGGTATCGACATTTGTGACATTATCAGAGTACTTGTGTTATCGTTTCTACTTGTTTATACTGATATTCACAAGCGCAGATATTCCTAATATCTGCACTTGTTAATATCAGTATTTAGTTGAAGTTGATGAGGAAATCGTTAATTTGTAAGGGAAGAAGTTATGGGGGAAACGGGTGAGGAAGTATTAGAAATAAATTTTGATATGACGATAGGATAAAAAGAATTTTTCATAAGGAGGGCTCACCTTGGAAGAAATTGAATTATAAATTTAGAATTTAAATAGAAGAAAGATTGCCTATAGGGACTTTAATACTAAAAATTTACAACAGGTAGATTAAATTTTACGGAAATTAACTTTTTGGTTGCAAACTAATCCATAGCTACTGAAACAGCACATGCTAGGAAAACTTGATGGCAGAAAGATATTGGCACACAGCTTCATAAAGCTTCAAATATTTATGGCTTATTTTCCACAGCAACGGGCTGCCTTTGAGATCTTTTCGCCTCAATATAAATCTAATTAGATTAGAATATCAACTTAAAAATCCGTTGGTAGGTACGATTGGATTTTCTTTCTCGTCACCATTAGGAGCTGACAAAAGTAGCATATTCGATAACATGGATAGTAAAAAAGTGCGCATGTTTTATTACTATATTAAGCCAGTGCTTGGTCACAGTCATACCACATCTGTGGTGATGCAGCTGTAGATGGCAAAGCGTACTGACTTAGCTTAACAAATGCCTATTTAACTCTTGTCTTGGGTGTCCTACATTATCTGGGTGAAAAGACAGATGCAGACAAATTATTCCACTCTTTATTGTACGCATGAACGACGGAGCAAACCATTTGGTTTAAATGCGTGTTATGTTGACAACAATGGGGTGGAGGGGGTGATACAATAATGGAATTAAGAGGCAGGAATTAAGTCATGAAATTCCTGCGCATGCACAAAGTTCAGGTTCCAAAAACCTCAAGAAATAGTATACACCTGCTACAAATACTTTACACTATTTGCAATTGAAACCTTCGTTGAATGTCCATTGAACTATTTTTGTCTTTGATTTAGTGACTAATTCATGGAAAAAATAATATAAAAATCCAAATGATTGACCTCGCTTTATTTACATCAGTTTACTTCACTTCACGTGTAGTGTAGTGGCGGTTGAGAATATCCACTACCCCATATCTCCCGTGGGTGTCGTAAGAGGCAACAGAGGGAGGGAGACGGGCAGGAGATGGGCAGCAGCATCTTCCTAATAACAACAATAATATAATAAAAAACTGCGGTTGCCAACCCGCTCGCCAAGCGTGGCAACTACGGAAAATATCCTCTCATGAATAACGACGCAAACAAACGGCCCCCAGTCCACGGCGGCCCCGCTATTCTTGGCTACGGTAGCGACCATGGTAACGGTGGGGCAAGCGGTGCTAAGAATCTCCGGTGGAGGTTCGGTTGCCACCTACGACGACTCGACCTAGCAATATATAACGCACGCACCCTAAGGACTGACAAGAAGATACTGGAGCTGGAAGAAGAGGTAGAGAAGTTGCGCTGGCATATTATTGGATTATCCGAAGTCCGAAGCGAGCGGGAGGACACGGTAATCCTCGAGTCCGGCAACTTGTTCTATCACCGAGATGGCGACCATCTGTCCCAAGGAGGTGTCGGATTTTGCGTCCACAAGTCTCTAGTCAACAACGTTGTAAAGATTGAGAGTGTGTCGACGAGGGTCGCGTACCTGTTACTCAGAATCACCAAAGAGTATTTGCTGAAGGTCATACAGGATTACGCACCAACCTCGGCACATCCCGATGAGGAGGTGGAGGAAATGTATGAGGATATTTCCAGAGCCATGCATTCCTCCAAAACCCACTACACGGTGTTGATGGGAGACTTCAACGCAAAACTAGGCACAAGAGAAAGCGGTGAGCTGAAGTTAGAGAAATTTGGAGTAGGGCAACGGAACCGTAGGGGCCAGCAGCTGGCCGACTTTAAGGAGAAAGAGGGACTCTTTACGATGAACTCTTTCTTCCAGAAGCGGCCCCACAGGAAGTGGGCCTGGTCGAGCCCCGACGGTTAGACAAAAAATGAGATTGACTTCATTATGACGACCAGACGCCAACCGTTCAGTGATGTCTCAGTGATCGCAAGGGTGAAAACTGGCAGCGATCACCGATAGTTAGAGGCACACTGAACCTGAACGTTAAGTTCGGAGAGGTCTCGTCTAATGAAGTCAACGCTCCGTCCCCCTCGTGCTCTAATCCAGAATCCCGAAACTTTTCAGCTCGAGTTACGTAACCGCTTCAGTGCCTAGAAAATTGAATGCAGTGGACGATATGAATGACAAGCTGGTGGAAACTGTCCATGCGGTCGGAGCTAAGTTTTGCAAGACCCGCCGCAGAAGAACACAAAAACTCTCCAATCACACTCTTAATCTTATGGCTGTTAGACGGGAGATGAGGCTGCAATCGTCAACAGATTTGACAGCATACGGGCAACTGAACAGACAGATCTCCAAATGCATGTGGCAAGACTTGCACAACTTCAATACTGCTCGTATTGAAGAAGCGATCGAGCGGAACCAGGGCTCCAAAGTCTTTGCCAGAGATCTGTCTGCCAGTAAGAGCCAACTGTCAAAGCTGAAGACTGAGTGTGGCAGCATCATTTCCGGGACACCTGAGATTCTGAGTGGGATTGAAAGGTTCTATGGGCAGCTGTACACATCATTGTTGGAGCCACATGCAAATGTGAGTAACGATCCAAGAGCAAGTCTTATCCGACACTATTCCGATGATACCACGGACGTCAGTCTGAGTGATATTAAAATGGCTCTCCAGCACCTTAAAAACGGCAAGTTCCCGGGCGAGGATGGAATTACAGAGGAGCTTCTGAAAGCGGGTGGAAAACCGGTACTTGAAGTCCTTCAGAGGCTCTTTAATTCCGTTCTCCATGGTGGCATAACTCTGGAGGCGTGGAGCAGATGTGCGGTGGTCTTGTTCTTCAAGAAAAGTGACAACGCTCTCTTGAAGAACTACAGACCGATATTCCTTCTGAGCCGCGTCTATGTGCTGTTTTCGAGAGTCATTACGAATCGTCTCGCACGCAGACTAGACGACTTCCAGCCTCCCGAACAAGCCGGTTTCCGAAAAGGCTTTAGTACCATAGACTACATACATACCCTTCGGCAAATTGTACAGAAGTCCGAAGAGTACAATCTGCAACTCCGTCGAAATTTGGGCGGTGATACAGTCTCTTCAGCAGTCCCAAGTTGACTGTCGGTATATTGAAGTGCTGAAGTGTTTGTACAGTAGGGCTACGATGGCTATCCGAGTACAGAACCAGAGTACGAAACCTATCCAACTGCATGGAGGTGTAAGACAGGGTGACGTTATTTACACGAAACTCTTAACCGCTGCGTTGGAAGACGTTTTCAAGCTACTGGACTGGAAAGCATACGGTATTAACATCAATGGCGAGTACATCACTCACCTTCGATTTGCCGACGATATAGTCCTTATGGCAGAATCGCTGGAGGACTTACGCATTATGCTCAATGACCTCAATAGTGCCTCCCAACCGATAGGTCTTTAAGATGAGCATGGACAAAACAAAGATCATGTTTAATATCCATGTCACCCTTATGCCAGTACTTGGACAAATAGTCCGACTAGGTAAGTTCAACTTCGACCGAGGGGTCAATTCACGAATTCAACTCGGCTGGGCAGCGTTCGGGAAATTACGACGCATCTTCTCGTCAGGTATACCTCAAAACCTGAAAACTAAGTTGTACAATCAGTGCGTGTTGCCAGTGAGACGTGGTACTTCACTGCTGGCCGTATGAGGACGCTCAAAGTCGCTCAGCGAGCTATGGAGAGGGCTATGCTCGGAGTTTCTCTGCGTGATAAACTTAGAAATGAGGATATCCGCAGTAGAACCAGAGTGACCGACTTAGCCCAACGGATTATTAAGCTGAAGTGGCTATGGGCTGGCCATATAGCTCGAAGAACTGACAACCGTTGCGGAAGAAGGGTTCTCGAGTGGCAGCCTCATACCGGTAGGCGTAGTGTAGAGCGACCCGCCACTAGATGGAGTAACGACCTGGTAAGACATGCAGGAAGTCGATGGATGCAGTTGGCTCAGGACGTTGCTTTGTGGCATTCCTTGGGGGAGGCCTATGTTCAGCAGTGGACCTGTGAAGGGCTGTAATGATGATGAATGATGACTTCACTTCACGAACACTACACAGCATGTATTATTGTGTGTACATTAAGTCAATAAATTGAAAAAAAGAAGAAAAGAAAGAAAAAAAATTTATTCACGGGCTAGTCACAATAGATGCAAAACAAAGCAAGAAATTGGAATTAAACAGAAAATAAAACATTATTTCCCTAAATTAACAAAAATGTAAAAATAATATAAAATGAGTCTGTGTAGCAGCATAAGACCGTGAAATGGACAGGACTCAGTAAAAATCGAGATACGGAAACGAGAATTGCTCTAATCCCGACACTGGTTTTCAGTCCGGCCCGCACTCCGACGTAACTCGGACGGCTGCCTCAATGCACATGCTATAATGCGACGCGGAATATATAAAAAAAATATGTGTTTTTAAATTTTTATTCACATAAATAGTGGATATCATTAGTCTAATGAAGTAAAGTAAAGTAAAGTAAAATATACTTTATTGTACACCAAGGAACATATTACATTATTTATATATTTAAAGGGACATTGGTACAACAGGCGGCCTTATCGCTAAAACAGCGATCTCTTCCAGGCAACCTTAGGGCAGAGGATACTATTTTAAAGATAGCGGAAGGGGTGTACAGAATATGATAAAGAAAGATAAATAGAAGAACATAAATGATTAAAGAAAGAGACAAAAAAAATGAATGACGACAGGTAGTAACTTAAGAGGAAAGGTAATAAAGTTTTAATTTATTTTTAAATATAGGAAGAGATTTAGATTTTTTAATATGTAAGGGGAGAGAATTCCATAGTCGTATAGCGGTAACCGTAAAAGAATTAGAATAGAAGGAAGAGGAATGTCTAGGGGTACTTAGAAGGAGATTATTTTGAGATCGTAAACTACTTAAATATATAAATCGGTCTTTCAAATAAGAAGGAGTGATCGGATTGAACAGAATGCAGTAAAGAAGATGAAGAATGTGAGTATTCCTGCGAAGACGAATCGGGAGCCACTTGAGCTTATGGCGGAATTCGGATATGTGGTCATACTTTCGTAACCCAAATATAAACCTTATGCAATAATTTTGAAGCCGCTCAAGTTTATTAAGTTGCTCGTATGTTAGGTCAAGATAACAAGTGTCCGCGTAGTCAAGGATCGGTAAAAGAAGAGACTGAGCCAGCGCAACTTTAGTAGGAATGGGGAGAACATTGCGTAATCTTCGAAGTGAACCAACTGCGGCAAACATTTTTTTACTTATTTCACTAACTTGCGGTCCCCAAGACAAAGTCTGATCGAACATAATGCCTAAATTCTTAACTTTGTCACTGTATGGGATAAGTGTCCCATCGAATATGATTGGCGGGAGCAGCGACAAAGTTAATAATGAAGGTAAGTACAAAATAGAATTAACGTTTTCCTTCTAAATATATCAATTTTATTAATTAAGAATGCGGAATAAACGTTGGCTAAAGAATAAAGGTAAGAAAATGATTGTCAGAAAAAAGACGTGTGGCACTCGGGGACTGCCGCGGTAAAGCTATTGCATAGCATTTTGTATCAGCTTATGCAATTATAATTATTTATTTATTTTATTTATGCAGTATTTCTTTTTCTTTGATATTGATTCAAGTTACTTAGGTTAATCCAATCAAATTCAACCAGATTTAACCGAACCCGCGTTATAACGAACTCACTATTTGTGAAAAATACTGTATCACCGGACCGCGTCGCAAAAAACTCAGGTTCGCGCAGTACATACGTCAGGGCGGCCGTACGGCAATTATATTAACAAGACGCGCAACTACTCAGTTCCACGCTCCACGGCAAGATTTGTCACTTATTATTTATTGTCCAATTAATTGTCTTTAAATTCAAATGGCACGCTCTATTATAATCAATAAACGATAATCGCGTATAGTGAATTTCGAGGTAAATTATTATATGTAAACGTTTTTGAATCGTCGTAATGAAACATATTTCCTAAAGAAAATATCTTCACAATTAATTTGATGTAAAATAACATTAGAAATAACGTATAAAAACAGAAAAATTATCAAATTTTTGATCGAGTTCCTAACCAGTACACAAGCAAAAATGGCGAAATATCATTTTCAGATTTTTTTCTATATAGTTATTTGTTACAGAGTACACAGATAAAATTCACTCTCACAGATGACAAATTTCAAACACCACAATCTCTAATTTTTTACTCTGCTATCTTCAGCGCTGTACACGAACGGAACGATGTCGTTGAGAGCCGTGGTAGCTCACATGGTTAGCGCTCGTTATAGGTATCACAGTACGGGAGCAACCCGGGTTCGATCCCCACTGGCACCAATGAAATTGTTGCGTGCTGATTTAGCTATCAGTTGGAAAGTCTGTTTTTCTGGGCCGTTTTGTTTTGTTACACTGACATCTCGCAAGTCACCTAGGGACCTAGGAGGTTGTCGGTTGCTTATTTTTTATTTTTCTTTAAAATTTTCGTCGGTAAAATAACATATTTATAAAAGTAAAAAAAAGTAAAGTTACAGCCTATATACGTCCCACTGCTGGGCACAGGCCTCCTCTAATTTCTGAGAGGGTTTTAAGGCAAGGAAATGTCCGCCACGCTGCCTCAATGCGTGTTGACGAACTTCACATTTCTTCGAAATATATATTTTTTAATTTCTCAGACATGCGCTACCAGCATGTGACGACGCGGCCCGCGCCTTGCCGCCACTTGCGTTTGCCGCGCTTTGTCTCGTCACAGAGTGGCGAAATCACAGTAATATAGGTATTTTATAAACAGCACCTGTCTAATATTATGAAATATGTAGATAAAACTTAAAACTTACCTTGATAAATGTATACCCTTTTGTTTGTAATATTTTTTTAGACCTCTCTTCAATCGTTTCTGCTTATTCCCCATGTTTTACAAACTAAACTTAAACATTAATAAAACTGTACAATTAATATAACTATAAAACACTACTATTAAACAAGAATCAGAAAAAACCTACTCCACTACTAACAAAATTAAATTTTTGCAGTAATATTTTACGATTTTATTTCGTAGTGCTGAGCTCTCGCAACGCGGCGTACGTCCACCTAGCAACACCTAGGTATTTTTTATTTATTATGTGACATCGATAGAAAAATTATGGCTAAACCAAATTACGTATCAGATCATGTAGATTACTAGCTATTTTTTTCATATGTAATTTCTCTGTAAGTGTCGACGAAAAGTTGGTTCATCTGCACGCTTTTTTCAAGCTTTTTGCAAGAGAGCAGCCTTAATAAATGCACTTTGTTCATTCATATTCAAAATTTCAAAACTCTTCGACAAAGACAACAAAGACTGAGGAAAAGAAACGACGTTAGACCATCGTTAGACAATGCACGGCCTTCAAGCCACACCTCCGCGCCCGTCGGAGAGCGTGAGGTTTTTTTCGTTACGAAATTTCTGGATTTTCCCGCACTCAAGGCCCGCGATAGAAGCTATGCAATAGCTTAAAAGTAAATTTGTTATATAAATATTTAAATAAAATAGTTTTATATATTATATAAAGTGAAAATTAAAATACCTACATAATTTATGGGACTGAGATTACTGACGTGTTGAAAGAACTTAACATCCTACCAATTCATTTTATAGATCGGTGTTTTTTTGTTCCGAAAGTAAGTGTAACCTGTATTTGATTTTAAACCCACTAATTGTTTTCAGGTCACGCAGTGGAGGCGGGAGGTTTTTCCAACATTTAGTGGCATTATATTTATAACTACCTCTGATAGCGGCCGACCGGTAGAAAGGATATACTAACTTGTAATTGGATGATCTGGTATTATACTGCTTATTTTGATCTTTAGACCAAATCAACTTGTTATATAAATATAAAGGTTCTTTATTTTTAATAATTCCAAACAAAAGTGAGGCAAAGTGTAGTCGCCTGCGACAGTCCATTTTTAAAATATTAGCGTTATTAATGAAAGGGGTTACATGTGCACGTGGTGGTACATTGAAACAAAAGCGTGCACAGGCATTTTGTACCCGCTGTATTATTTGCTGTGTTCGAGATAATAGTCGTAGGCCTATGAGAGAATCCGCGTAATTGAATTTTGAAAGCACGATAGACTGGCAGAGATGTATACGTAAGGTGACACTTAGGTACTCACGAATACGATAAAGTACTTTCAACCTATAAAAGCAGTTACGTGCAATATCCATTACATGTTTCTCAAAACGAGGTTTGTCGTCCATTATTACCCCCAAATTTCTGACTTCAGAGACTCTCACAATAGGTTCGTTGTTTACAATAATGGCAGGGTGGCTTAGTGTGATCTTTTTTATTTGATTTGGCGATCCTAGAATAAGGTACTGCGACTTTTTTGGATTGAGAACTAATGCGTTACGCTCTGCCCACAAAGATATCCGACCCAAATCCAATTTCAATTTTGTCACTGCTACTTGAACATCACAAGGCTTAAACGATATATATATATATATATATCTGTAAGTCGTCAGCGTACATGTGGTACTTACAATACTCTGCTTAATTGCTCGTCTCGCCTAAAAATTATTAAGCAGGAATCCATTTTACAAACTTGTTATTATGTTAGTGTTTAAAAGAGTAATAAATGTATGGAAAACATCCATGTATTTTTTGATATATCGGTATAACATCGATGCCACTGTGCGATGCATTAGATCGAAAAAACATTTATTTTTTTTAAAGTCCATCACTACTAACCCCCAGCGAATGAAGTATGGTATGAAGAATGAAGTATAGTCTTGCCCCATATACCAGGTTGATCTGAAAAATTGATGTTGAAAAGTTTCCGACCCCAACATGAAGTGGCACCACTCGTCAATAAAAGCTGAAAGTGAATGTAGTTGTGCATCTTTTGACAGTTAAGCACCAAAATTTCAGTCATTTTAGACCACTTTGGACTTGTAGATGTTATTTGACAGCTTCATTGGAGTGTTTTGTCAAAATGAAAAAAAAATAAGTATCGAGCTGTCATTAAATTATTGTTTATAAAAGGCAATATGCCTACGCAAATCAAAGATGAGTTGGACTCTGTGTATGGGGACTGCACCATCATTTATCACAGTGAAATTTTGGAGCTGCTGAATTTAAACATCAACAAACAGCCGTGAGAGCTTGGGAGACGATGAATGTTCGGTACATCCAAAAACTGCAACTACTGACGGTGATATCGCTAAAGTTCACAAAATGATGCTAGACGTGCGTTTGCTCTCGTCAAACCAAAAATATTTCCAACCAATTCAGGCGCAATAAATCTGAGTTTTGGCGCCGATTAATTACTGTAGATGAAACGTGGATACACCATTATACGCCCGAAACAAAAATACAGTCAAAACAGTGGACTACAAAACGGAAATCGGCTCCAAATAATCAAAAACTGGTTTTTCGGCTGTGAAAGTGATGGCGACTATTTTTGGGATAGTCATAGAGTAGTCTTAATCGATTATATTGTTACGCGCTCGAATCGATGCACTAGCGCCATCTAGTCTCGAACCGAAGAACTAAACTTCTTGAAGTTTAAAACTCGAACTCTCGGTACCTTGCGCGTGTTTACTTGAACATTCTGGATATTTCTTTGCTAATTTAAATAAATAGGCGCTGCAAGATGCGATCGGGGTAGAGTTGAACTCGGCGACACAAGCGAAGCTTCGGAGCGGAATTAAGTGAATTAGTGTGTTTAATTATTAGTGTTTTTAGTTTTAATTTGTGTAAAGTAAATTAAAGTGTTAATTTAGGTAATTTTATTAATTAATCACGAACCCTAAGCGCGAAACAATTGGTGTCAGAAGTGGGATAAAATAATGCCGATTTTACCTAAGGAGGAAACGGAGGATGTCCGTACCCGAAGTCAACGCCAGCAGGAGATGGACCAAAGAAGATTTGGTGGTGCAACGCCGCAGACGTCGGAGGGCCAGCGGCCGGTAACGGAGTCCGGTCCGTTAGTAGCTCCTGCATCTGCAGCACCTGATTTAGGCGCCCTGATGGTGATGCTGCAGGAGCAGGCCCGCCGACAGGAGGAACAGGCTCGTCAGTTCGAAGAGCAGCTGAAGCGCGGACAGGAGGAACAGGCCAATCAGTTGAAAGAGCAGCAGGAGGAACAGGCCCGTCGCTTAGAAGAGCAGCTCAAACGCGATAGGGAAGAGCAGATGCTTCTCATGAAGGACCTTCACGCTACCTTCGGGAAAGAGATGAGGGAGGTGAAGGATAAGGTTGCTCAACATGATAACCGCCTGTCGGAAGCTGAGACCCTAATCAACCAAGTTAAGAAAACGCTGGATGAACTCAAACTTGGAGATGGAATTGCAGCCCCCGCAGTAGCTACTACACCTTCGCTACGTGGGTTCAAGGTACCACCGTTCGACGGGACTTCTTCCTGGTCGGCCTACAAAATCCAGTTCGAGGCCGTCATGGAGGCAAACGGCTGGAATGAAAGCCAGGCCATGACTGCACTCACCTTAGGCCTGCGCGACCAAGCCTTAACCGTGTTGGAAGCTCTAGGTAAGAAAGTGACCTACGAGCAGCTCCTTGAGGCATTGGAGGCGAGATATGGTGACGCTCACCTGGAACACGTCTTTCGCGCGCTTAAAGATCGCGTGCAACGCAGCAACGAAAATCTGCAACAGTGGGCCCTTGAGGTGGAGAAGATGGTGCGGAAAGCATACCGGTCTGTACCTGCGCTCATTGAAGGGAACCTGGTGCAGACATTCATCGACGGCATCCGCGACCTGGAAGTCAGAGCTGCTGTGAGGCTCGGGCACCACGAGACGCTTAAGGACGCCTTGGCCCATGCACTGGAGGTGGAAGCCGTGCGGCAGGATCATCGTTCACATCGCGTCAGGGAGGTTGCAGCAGCTACAGTTCGCGACCGCAACAAAGGATACAGCCCTAGGTGCTATGGCTGTGGGGAAAAGGGCGAACCGTGGAAAGGAGAGTTGATCGATCTCGAGAGGGTAGTGCAGCTAACGGCACTGCCTGGCGACGACAGGATCATCGTTCACCTCACGCTAGGGAGGTTACAGCAGTTACGGTTCGCGACCACAATAAAAGATACAGCTCTAGGTGCTATGGCTGTGGGGAAAGGGGCCATCTTCGGTCCAGCTGCCCTAAGCACACCCTAGGAAGGGAAGGTGAACGGTCTCAGAAAGGAAGTGCGGCTAACAGCACCGCCCAGCAGCAGCAGGAATACGACTTTACTATCAGACACTGCAGCGGGAAATCTCACGGCAACGCAGATGCATTGTCAAGAAGACCTTGTCCTGAAGATTGCAACCGTTGTAGTAGGCAAGAGAGTAAGGAAGTGGTATCCGTGCGGATGCTCAGGACAGACCACCTCAGCAACGGGTGGAAGGACAGTCTACGACATGCACAGCAGGAAGATCCGGACATCAAGCCGATTCTGGGATGGATGAAGGCCCGTACTACCAAGCCTAAGTGGAGGGACGTCTCAGCGATGAGTTCAACCACGAATAGCTATTGGGCCCAATGGGACAGATTGCTGCTTCAGGATGGAGTCCTGTGCCGTAAATGGGACAATGGTCGAGGAGACTGCTGTCGAGAGAGCTGTCGTTTGCAAATGGTTGTCCCTAAAGCTAAAGTGCCGAATGTTCTACAGCTGTGCCATAATGGTCGTTCAAGAGTCCATCTGGGAGTTAAACGAACTCTGCTGAAGGTCCGAGAACAGTTTTACTGGGTCCATTATCGTGACGATGTCGAGGCTTGGTGTCGTACATGTACAAGTTGTGCGGCCGTGAGGGGACCTCAGACACGTAGTAGAGGAGCACCGAAATTGTACAATGTTGGTGCACCATGGGATAGGACAGCCCTAGACATTGCGGAGCCGATACAGAAAGGCGCAAGAGGGACTCCTAAGATCGTCCATATGGATCGCCTAGCGCGTTATTATGGGGCCGATAATGCTCGGGACGAGCATGTCTTAGGAGGGGACAGTGTTACGCGCTCGAATCGACGCACTAGCGCCATCTAGTCTCGAACCGAAGAACTAAACTTCTTGAAGTTTAAAACTCGAACTCTCGGTACCTTGCGCGTGTTTACTTGAACATTCTGGATATTTCTTTGCTAATTTAAATAAATAGGCGCTGCAAGATGCGATCGGGGTAGAGTTGAACTCGGCGACACAAGCGAAGCTTCGGAGCGGAATTAAGTGAATTAGTGTGTTTAATTATTAGTGTTTTTAGTTTTAATTTGTGTAAAGTAAATTAAAGTGTTAATTTAGGTAATTTTATCGGCAATTTTTATTGTCACGAACCCTAAGCGCGTAACAATATTCTTAAAGGAAAAACCAATAAAGAAGAATACTACGATTACTTACAATCTGAATGCAGAAATTCCGGAAAAACGGCCAAGTTTGCAGAAAAATAAAATCTTGTTTTACCATGACAATGTGTCGTCTCACACCTCAGCGATTGCCATGGCAAAAATCCATGATCCATATCGGTTTGAACTGCTTGACCATCCGCCTCACCAGATCTAGCCAGAGAGATGACAGAGATTTTCATAAAATGAGGAGAAAATCGTCTTCGTGAACAATTACAAAATGCAGAGAAAACGACGAGTACTATTTGGACAGGTTAGAGAGATGGGATCATAGCTGGTAGAAGTATGTAGAGTTACAAGGAAACTACGTAGGCAAATAAAAATAAATTAAAAAAAAATGTTTTTTATCTTTGTTAGGTCGGAAACATTTTAGACCACTTAAGTATGTGTGGCATACGCTTGAAAGGTATTGTCGACCGATTGTTGTGGAACTCATTAGTCGGTCGCTGAGGAGTTCGTTCTGGTTTAGATATGCCATAAGGTGAGTGCTCATTATACACTCTATAATCTTGCAGAGTATAGAGGTACAAACACAACAAATCATGTAAAACTTTGTGAACAAAATACACATCAGACAATGCATGTATAGGCTGTATTGATTATGTATTAGCCTATTTAACACGAGATTGACGATGAATTGATGTCAAACACCACTCAAACCAAAGAAATATGATACCTATGGAGGCAGCATATTCTACTATAGAAATCATAGTTTTACAAATATCTATAATATCGACACCCACTTGTCAAAAAAGTTTTGTTTCTTTTTAACAAAGCAGTAGCTTCTTTAGAGAAGCGAGACAACTACAGTTTGTCAATTGCTTATTTTGACAACACTTTCGTGTGTCATAAGCTCATCCATGCGTGACTGCGTCGCCATTTTAAGCGCTGAGTTTTGTGGTAGATCTGCTGTTAAACTGTTGCACGCTAAAATTTTTTTGTTGTGTAGTGCGGTGCCCTCATCTTCTCTTATCTTCTTTCATTCTTTTTCTTCCATGTATATTTTATTATGTTACTAGGTAACCCTAACCACCACATAAAACTGATTTGATTGTAATTCTTAATTGAGAGGCATTTCTGAGTTTTTCCTATACTAACGTACGGCAATGATTTTTAAATTAAAATAATTTTGTGAAGCATAATTTCATCGCGTCACGTGTTATAAATACTTTTATATTTTGACAGTAATTCAATGAATGAAGTAGTTAGTGTCACTATTCACTTATAATATTGTAACTTTTTCAGCATATTTCTAAGCAAATAAGTGTCTTACAATTTATTTCAAGAATAGTGGTAGGGATGCCTTTTTTAATTAACCATTTCATGATCATGCCAGATTTTTGAATTTGGCGAAAAATAAAATATAATATAATACTTGCTTGTAAAACTTACTATTTGTGATGAATTATGTGCAGAACAATTAATAATCAAGAAGTATTGATTTTTAAAATAGTTTATTTCATTTTTACTCAACTAATCATTATTATTTTATATTAAAAATACCATAATATTAGATCAAGGATAAATCCTCCCTAGAATAATTCTTTATACACCAAAGATGAATTTAATCTCTATCTACACAAATGCCATAAATCTGTCAGTCACATTTATTCCTTGGATAAGTTACTTGACGATTGAAAGTTCAGTCAATAGTCAATATATGTATATGTCATACATATATATATATATATATATATATATATATATATATATATATATATATATATATATATATATATATATATATATATGTGTCAATATCAAGTCAATATCTATGAAAATACCTACGGAATAAAGTAAATTAAGCAACAAATCCGATTATATAAAATGAGAAAAAATTCATAATAGTTAAAATATCGATATCAGCTGCGCATATTGCTGAGTTACAACCCTATAAAAAGCGACCATTTTATACGCCAGATTTTTGTAGGCTATCACGCTAATTATGTAGGTATGCCCAGTCCATATAGTTCTAAAGCGCCCTCCACATACGCGCTGTGAAAACCTGTGAAAGGCGCGAACCGTGAATGTGGATGGTTTTCGCGCCTTTTCACGCCTTGTTCCCCGTTCAGTGTCGGTATTTTGCACCCGCGTCAAACCGCGGCTCCACGTTATCGCCGTGAAGCTCCGTAAACAGGCGTGAATGTGAATGTGAATGGTTTTCGCGGGATTCACGAGCTCACGCCTGTTCCCCGATCAGAGTCGATATTTTGTCCCGCGACAAAGGGTTCACGCACGCTTCGCGCGGCGTTCTCGCGTACACATCCACATTCACGGTACCGTGCCAGTTCGTTTCGGACTACAAAGGCGTACGGATGAAGTATTTTAGTCATACACCATCTTCTTTTTTTTCTCAATGCTTTCTAATAAATTTCTTGTTTTGGACGTCTAAATAGTAATATGTTCCCACGGCAAATAAAATTATTGCAGCAATAACTTCTACGTCCGTTTCACGACGGGTTTAACGAACGATTGTGAGCATCCCGTGAATGTGGTGAATTCACGAGGCGTGAACCTTCCGTGAACACAAGCGCATCCACAATCGCACGCAGTGGTGCCAAGTTAGGCGATTTTTCGCGTTTTAGGCTATCTCGAGAGGTGTCGGGGTGACTAAAAATTGCGATTGGCGACTGGTCGCAATTTAGGCTACTTCGAAAAAACGAGGGCGATTTTTACGTATACTTAATTAATCTCTCTCTTTAAATATGTCTCATGTCTAATAAAAATGCGTGTAATGATGTATAATAAAAATGCGTGTAATAACGATGTAATGTTTGTTAGTTGTGTATGTATCTTTTTGTCATGTAGAAATATCGAAGAAAACTAGATTAAAAGGTAAGTATTTTGTACTTTAATGAAATTAACATAGAGACTATGACAAATAGATATATTTTGCATATTTGGCCGCCACGCCGGGTATTCCCATCCCTTTCCCTGTCTTCTACTATTCGATTATTTGTTGATTTTATTTGTTTTACAGTGTCAGAAAAGTGTACTGCATCAATTTTACACCTACATAAGATATTTTGAGATTTTATTGAACTGCACGATGTCCATAATATATGTCCTAAATACCAAAAACTTGACCGATCTAATTCTTAACTCTTGTTATTGGTCCCTCTAGCTCATCATTAAGAAATGATGATTATGGAGCCATTTTAGATGAGGTTCTATTATTAGAGAATGACATATAAATTGTGGCCTTGGATGGAAGAAAAACGGGAGAGAGAGACATTTTAAGGCACCAGCCCATATATGGCAGCAATACTACATGCACGACCGGACTTGCGCTTTATAGAAAGTAAGCAGCTGTTCCGGCGTGAAATATCGCCGCACCTTTACAAGGACTCCTAGATTTCTTTGGCTTTGGCCTTGAACTCAATGAACCGCCCGAAGTTCAGATTTGAGGATATCTCAACCCCCAGCAACTGGAGGCGGTCGGTATATTCCAGTGATACATTTCGGAAAGAAGGAGCCAAGGTAAGCTGGCTCCTTTTTGCAGTGAAGATACACGCTTGTGTTTTGGAGGCGTTGAATTTCACAAGATTAGCATCGCCCCGTTCGGAGACTGCCTGTAGTGTGAGATTCACAAGCTCTACCATAGCTTCTCTTCTTCTTTCGGATTCTTCTTTTATGGGATACTAGACACAAATATCATAAAAATAAAATGAAAGTACATGACGCATGGATACGAATAAAGGAAATAATGAATATTGAAGTGACTGATTTATATAAAAAGAAAATCTAATTTAAAAAAAATAAAATCTTATGTCCAGTTATAAGAATTTAAGGAAAAAGGTGAACGATTCTGAAGGGAAGTCTGGAGCAAGCAGCGACGAAATTTACAAACCCATTTGGTTTGCCTTTGACGCGATCGATGTTTTTCTAGGTGAAAACGATAATTGTAAAAAAACTACAAATACTTTTTTTTAATATTTTATATACACATAATTGTAGTGAGCCAAAGCGCATAGCGTCACGGCGTTAGCAGTGTATATTTCGGCGTCCATTCTCGACGAGCGCGTAAACTAAACTGTGAATGATAGTTGATAGCGAATGTGGAGTGATATGTTTTTCACGACGACTTCGCGGCAAAATTACGACGTGAATTCACACCGTGAATTATACAGGAGTCTGGACTCCGCATAAGTCAGTGACGTTTTCAGTTTTCAACGTTTCCAGTATACTGCCGAATACAAATGACGTCATTATAGTCAACCAAATCTAAGAAATACCTTTTGACATTTCACATTAATCATTCCGCAATAACTTTGCACAAGCGTACTCACATGATTTAAAATAACCTTTTACGTAAACCCGAAGAATTATGAAGTTATCTATATATTTCATTACAACGTGTATAGTTTTTATCACTAATTTAAATTTGATTTTTTTTTAAGAAAAAAGCAAACTACTAAAAAATAACCAGTATTACCTTTTTTACTTGACGTCGTTTCAATGACATGTCGCTATGTATATTACCGTAGTGTTTGGATGATTAAAATTCAACGTTATGCGAATAATCGGCAAAATAATTAAATAATCGGTAAAAATACTCTAATAATCGAATCATTAATTTCTTAAATGTATTATTTGTTTAATTTAATTTTTATTTTCAAAATTTCTTAAATTACATGAATCATGTTTTTATTTTCATAATTTCTTAAATTACATGAATCATGAATAAAACAAGTATATTTTTTTCACTTTGTCAAAGTAAATTTTTATAGGCAAAAAACTCATATACAAGCCCGTGCTAAAATAACCACTACATAATTTCAATATCCCGCCATTTCGGTACCAGTTACTCGACTCCACAGAATCAGTAATTCATTTTTGAGGCGATGTATACGCTTTTATAACAAAATACCAGAAAATATACAAAATTTGACGTAAGTACACATAGTTCAAAAACTTTATTAAACTAAGTTTGTATAAAAAGGGTTATTTTAATATTAGGAATTTATGGATGGTAATAACCCCTGGGAAGGGTGATCTTTATCAGGCTATTTCTATTTTTTTTGAGTTGTTAATTGTGACACGCATGATTGTCAGCTCTTTTTTAAACTAGTCCCGTTGGGTTTCTTGCTGGTTCTTCACAGGACAGAGGTATTTTTTGTGAAACAGTAGTAAATGAAAAAAGTGACTCAATGAGTATTATTCATAATCTATATAGAATAAAAAAGTTTCTGTTTCTGTTTCGGGAGCTGTAATGTGTGTAATTTTGTGATTTTGTGTTTGTCTTCTTATTTTGTGACTCGGCTTTAACTTTTTGGACTGTTTCTTCTATAATAACTTTTTGTACGTGGTAGAGCCACGCTACATCTATATTATAGTTGTAGCACGAATGGGTCGGCTCAAACAGGGCAGGAACATGCTCTCACAGAATACCAGCGTAAAATAGCACCGTAATGCTGATGTGTTTCATATGGTGAGTGTAGAGAACCGAAGACCCTTTTTACTGAAATCGAGGCATTCCATCTTAGTCCTCAGGGGTGACAACGCATTTGCATTTTGATTCTAAATTTTGTTACCATTAGGTGGTCGTTTGTCACCCAATGCCGTAAAAAAATTCGTTGAAGCATGTGCCAATGTCACAAAGAATGATTGATCAAAAGTGGTAGAAAAAAAAAACAAAAATATTGAATATGGATAACTTTGAAAGAGACACTAATTTTGATTGCATTATTGATAATCAAATAATAATAATAAATATAAACAACGACATCCTTACTATAATCATCTATTATAGTCAATCTAATCAATCAATCTACTATAATCATAGTTGTACTGAAAGTGATTGAATAAATTTATTTTGAATCTAGGTTCAATCTTAATTTTTATAACTGTGCCTCTAGAAATAAGCAGTAAGAACAAAAACGAAGACAATGATAAATCTTGTGTTTTAAATTATCCGTTTTTAATTTATTCTGTTATGATTTAAACCAAACTGTAAATGATTAACAACTCTAAATAATCGATATCGATTTTTTTTAGAATCGAATATTGTATGTTCCCATTTTTTGGTTGTCATGCTTGGTGCAATAAGTCTGACAGCTGTCAAAACGTATTTCTTAGATTTGGTTGACTATAATCACAGATTAATAAGAGTACTAACGTAACTATAATAAATTATATACAGTACAAATAATTGACGCAAATTAGCAGAACCAAGACATAGTGCATGGTATGCAATTTCAACCTTGACGAAACTACACCATCAAGCGCGGAAGGCAAATTGGATGGCGTAGCCTTACCTAGAGTAAATAAATTTAAATACCTCGGATCAATAATCGCGGAAGATGAATCGATAACAGCCGACATAACGCACAGAACGATGTCTGGGTGGAATAAGTGGCGTACATTAACAGGAGTCCTCTGCGATCCAAAAATGCTGATAAGAACCAAAGGCAAGGTCTATAAAACAGCTGTGAGGCCTGTTTTACTCTATAGTAGCGAACCGTGGGCTTCGACGAAAATCCATGAGCGAAAACTTCATGCCACTGAAATGCGCATGTCACGTTGGGCGGGTGGAGTCACTCTCAAAGACAAAGTGCGTAACGAACACGTAAGGGGGAGTTTCAAATTAATATTATCTATATATATTATCTATCACTGATAAGATTACAGAGTCCAGGCTAAGGTGGTACGGACATGTTATGCGTAGATGCTCGCCGAAAACTATTTCAGCGCTTGTAAGCGCTTGCTAGCGCTTTTTTCTGCCGAACGCACCCATTCTTTATTAGTGATCGATGTATGATGTCATATACTGTCAAATGCGTAGACAGAGAATAGGATTCTCTGTCTACGGTCAAATGTTTTGATTTTGAAACGAATCATCAGTATGGCGTCGATTTATGACGTCATTTCCATTGGGTTCTATTTTGTAACATACCCGTTATATAGGAAAATGCCAAATTGACGTTTTGATTTGATTATGTGGTTTTGTCATAGACATAGAGATATAAGTCATAGACGTAATAAAATATATACGTCTATGTATGGGTTTTGTTTTTTGTATGGAGTGATATAGGAGTGGTCGTTACAAAACATAACTTCATAAAAAATAGCTTGATCTCTGCGACAGCTGTCAGTAAAAATCACGCCTATGAAGTCCTGAATTTCTTAGTAGTACAGACACTTTGACTAGAGAAAAAAGAAAGGACATGACATACCTACGACAAAAACGTGTATACCTGAACTGAGTCTGGCACAAAGATGGCGGCTTGACGTAGTGCTGCGCACTATACTTAATATCGATAATGTGGCGCTTATTTAGAAAAAGATTCTTTCGTGTGATTCATCTCAAACATCCGTGTGGTCTTAGATAGTTTTTTTTTAAATCAATATGACGGATTTTTGTCGCCAAATTGTAAGTCCTTAATTTTTTTACTCAAGCTATCGATAGGGGTACCCAAACAAAGGAAATTAAAAGGAGATTACTGAAGTATATATAAGTTATACCTATGTTTTCAGTTCATTACTTTTAAGCAGTCGTTGTTTTTTTTTGTTTCTATAATGTAACTATCTATTATTAATGTTACAATTATTTCCCGTGAATTACTAAACAGGAAATACTAATTAAAGAATTTTTGTTTGTTTGTTAGACAATAAATTAGACTCAGTCATAATACTCACACTGATTAAACTATAATAAATGGAAAAGTTTGAATGTTTGTTTAATTCTCAATCACGCCAAAAGTATCAGACCAGTTTGAATGTAATAATTTGGCACGCAAATAGTTTATTACCTGAATTAACATATAGGATACTGTTTATCCCGATTTAGAGGTCCCGAGGAATAAAATAAGAAATTTCGTAATACCTAGGTGGATTGAAAAGTACTCGGCCTAACACAGATCCATTCAATTCTAAAAATCAAATCTACCCACATTATTTAGTTCAGTTCAGACTAGTTCATTGTGTGAAGTTCGAAAAGTGTGCGATAATTAGTTGTGATTTTATAAATTTATTAACAAAGTAATCGGACATAATTTCCGCGAATGGAGCAAATCGAGCAGCGTGCCGTCATTAAGTACCTCCATAAGAAGGGGCTATCATCAAAAGCCATCCATGATGACATGGTCAGTACATTAGGCGATTGTGCTCTGTCATATTCATCCCTCAAAAAATGGATAGCAGAATTTAAGCGTGGTAGAGAGAGTGTGAAAGATGAACCCCGCTCTGGAAGGCCTTCGACGTCAACTACTGACGAAAATATTAAAAAAGTACTTGATTTAATAATGGCATCTCTTATGAATGAACTCAAAACATCATTGTCAACGAGTTGGGTTTCCACAAGGTGTCTGCGAGGTGGGTTCCGCGACTGCTTTCAGTTGAACAAAAAAGGACGCGATTGACTATTTCACGCGACTGTTTGGAGTTATTTGAAGTCGATGCAGATGATTTTTTGAATCGTTTTGTTACTATGGACAAAACATGGGTTCATTACTGTACACCGGAAACAAAACAACAATCAAAACAGTGGAGAAGACCTGGTTCACCACCCCCTAAAAAGGCTAAGTCGATTTTGTCGGCAAATAAGGTGATGGCTTCAGTATTCTGGGACTCGAAAGGTGTGATTATGATTGATTATCTTGAAAGGGGTCAGACTATAAACTCTGATTACTACTGCACCTTACTACGTCGTTTACGAGAGGAAATAAAAGAAAAACGTTGAGGAATGCTCAGAAGAAAAGTCCTGTTTCATCAAGATAACGCCCGTGTTCACACATCAGTACAGTCAATGGCTGAAATTCACAACTGTGGCTTTGAACTGTTACCGCATCCGCCGTATTCACCTGATCTGGCACCATCAGACTTCTTTCTGTTCCCTAACCTAAAAAAGCACTTGGGAGGTCAAAGATTTTCGACAAACGACGAGGTCAAAGCAGCTGTAGACGCATATTTTGACTCTAAGGAAGAATCATTTTTTTTCAACGGTCTAAATGCTTGGAAGGGGAGGTGGCAAAAGTGTATTGAACTTGATGGTGATTATGTAGAAAAATAAAAATATAACTGATTTAGTATGTGTTTATTTTCTTGATTAGGCCGAGTACTTTTCAATCCACCCTCGTAATCCACGAGAGAAACATGTAAAAATAACACACTCCGTCACTAAAGTCGCTATGACAACTGATATAGTTGTCATTGACTGTGACGAAACATGGCGCCCGGCCGCAGCGAAAAAATTATTGCCATGTTCTGTAATGATAAAACTACTGTTGTCCTTTTTTACATACGAATATACTCGTAAGCTAAAAAGAGACGCCGATATTTCGTTACATTCCTACAACTAACGATCTTTATGTCATATCCTTTCTTTTTTCTCTAGTCAAAGTACAGACAGTACCTGTCAATGTCATACTTTATGGGCATGCACTAATTAGGTCGGCATGCCCATAAAGTATGACATTGGCAGGTACTGTCTGTACTACTAAGAAATTCAGGACTTCATAGGAGTGATTTTACTGACAGCTGTCGCAGAGATCGAGCTAACTTTTATGAACTATAGTTTCTGAAACTATCTATTCACACAATAGCGGGTTATTGCAGTGCAACGAAACTATTTATTACAGTAGACGTTTTACTCACTAACACGATTCACGTTTCACGAATCACGATCGACCGATCAGTAACAAAACGTTTATTCGGCTATTTTCGCGACGCATCAGTGACGGTTCGGCTGTTGAAGTAGAAGCACATGAGTAAAGAAACCGACTCTTTAGCTGTGGTGAAGTACCACCGGTCGTCGAATGTCGAGTGAGCGCGGGTGCTTTTGCATTTGACCTATGACTCTATTGCCTTCGTATAGATGCGATATTAGAAATGAGAAAGTAAGTGTGCATGTTTTTAACAAAAAATAGTTGAAATTCCATAATTTAAGTGGCCTTGGCCCGGTTTAAATTAGTCTTATGTCAAAGCGGTAACAAACAATTGAATAAAACTAAATTTACGGATTCTATCGCGTTTATTTAACTGATTTTACTTATTTTTAATTCCCGACGTTTCGGGTGCTTTACAGCAACCATGGTCACGGGGAGGCATAGATTATTGACTATGTACTATTACTGCGGGGAGGACTGAGATGTTTGACGTCCCAATGTCATTGTTAGATCGGCTACCTTCAGTTTTTGAATATTAATTTTTGGTCCGATTTACGCAAAACGAACTTACAGTATCTTGAAGTCTTGCAGTGGTATGCTTGGGTTTTGGTTTAATTTTGTTAATTATAGGATCCCAAGCAGATGGCAGCACCCAATCATCTTCTCTATTGAAATTAGGATGTTTTTTAATTTCAATAGCCTCGCGTATCATCCTTGGTAGGAATCGGTGTTATTTTGCGAGGATTTGTGGTTTATCAAATCTGATGTAATGGTGGGGACGATCTTGAACATGTTCACAGACTGCAGACTTCCCGGAGCGTCGGTGCTTCACGTCAGCTATATGTTCTTTCATGCGGGTTTTTATGGATCTTTTTGTTTGACCTATGTAAGAGAGTATGGTCTTGTTCTTCAAGAAAGGTGACAACGCCGCTTGAAGAACTACAGACCGATATCCCTTCTGAGCCGCGTCTACGTGCGGTTTTCGAAAGTCATTACGAATCGTCTCGCACGCAGACTCGACGACTTCCGGCCTCCCGAACAAGCCGGTTTCCGAAAAGGCTTTAGTACCATAGACCACATACATACCCTTCGGCAAATTGTACAGAAGTCCGAAGAGTACAATCTGCCACTTTAACTGGCGTATGTGGACTATGAGAAAGCTTTTGATTCCGTCGAAATTTGGGCGGTGCTACAGTCTCTTCAGCGGTGCCAAGTTGACTGTCAGTATATCGAAGTGCTGAAGTGTTTGTACAGTAGGGCTACGATGGCTATCCGAGTACAGAACCAGAGTACGAAACCTATGCAACTGCAGAGAGGTGTAAGACAGGGTGACGTTATTTCCCCGAAACTCTTCACCGCTGCATTGGAATACGTTTTCAAGCTACTGGACTGGAAATGATACGGTATTAACATCAATGGCGAGTACATCACTCACCTTCGATTTGCCGACGATATAGTACTTATGGCAGAATCGCTGGAGGACTTAAGCACTATTCTCAATGACCTCAATAGTGCCTCCCAACGGATAGGTCTTAAGATGAACATGGACAAAACAAAGATCAAGTTTAATGTCCATGTCACACCTATGCCGGTAGTTGTTGAGAGCACTAAGCTCGAAGTTGTTAACGAGTACGTTTACCTGGGACAAATAGTCCGGCTAGGTAAGTCCAACTTCGACCGAGAGGTCAATCGACGGATTCAACTCGGCTGGGCAGCGTTCGGGAAATTACAACGCATCTTCTCGTCAGGTATACCTCAAAACCTGAAAACTAAGTTGTACAACCAGTGCGTGTTGCCAGTGATGACATATGGAACTGAGACGTGGCCCTTCACTGCTGGTCGTATGAGGACGCTCAAAGTCGCTCAGCGAGCTATGGAGAGGGCTATGCTCGGAGTTTCTCTGCGTGATAAACTTAGAAATGAGGATATCCGCAGTAGAACCAGAGTGACCGACATAGCCCAACGGATTAGTAAGCTGAACTGGCAATGGGCCGGCCATATAGCTTGAAGAACCGACAACCGTTGGGGAAAAAAGGTTCTCGAGTGGCAGCCTCGTACGGGTAGACGAAGTGTAGAGCGACCCCCCACTAGATGGAGTGACGACCTGGTAAGACATGCAGGAAATCGATGGATTCAGTTGGCTCAGGACCGTGCTTTGTGGCATACCTTGGGGGAGGCCTATGTTCAGCAGTGGACTTGTAAAGGGCTATAATGATGATGATGATGATGATGATGATGATGATGATGTAAGAGAGACCACATTCACAATCTAACTTGTACACTCCTGCATCTTGTAGAGGGATATTACACTTGACGGATGGTGAAAATTGACTAATCTTCTTCGGCGGCTTGTAGTATGTTTTAATAGAAGCTCGCTTCAAGATGTAGCCAACCTTGTCTGTGACCCCTCTGACATATGGTAGTACAACAGGCACACGCTCGACTGTGGCTGGCTTCACTCGGTCACTGTGACGGAGGCGCGGGATCCGAAGCTTGTAGTCTTGCAACACTTGCTTGACATGCTGCAGCTCGGCGCCAGATGTTTTCTGTCACAGATCCCTCGTGCTCTCTGAAACAAAGATTTACCCACGGTATCTAACTGTGAAGGATGATGGTGAGATTCACCGTTTAAATATCGGTTGGTATCCGTAAATTTAGTTTTATTCAATGTGTAGTGTTCGCGCAAATTTAAGAAATCATTAGGTAACAAACAAGTTTTCTCGTGAATCGGACATCGTTTCATTCGCAACGTTTTTCAATTAAACACGTAGTGAAACACTCTATTGAAGCCGCTATTAAAATAGAGTGTTTCAAAAGCCGCTATTGATATTCGATAGATAGTTTCGTTACGTTACTCAAAAAAGCCGCTACTACCCACCGCTAGAGTGACACTCCATAGTTTTGTGTGGATTGTAAATTTTTTTGATTGATAGCTTATGGGTATGTTCCGAAATACTACCCAGTGTACTGTCCAATGCAAATGACGTCATGAATCGACGCTATACGGGTGAGTGACTGGTGTTGCGATTATTTTGTCATTTTGTGCTCCAAAATCATTATATCTTCCTAATGGAGATACCAGCAATTATTGTATAATTTTTTGTATTTAAATAAATAAATACAAATTCTGTCATGCTTCATTCAGCGCACACACAATTAAAAATTGTTTTATTGTGGCCGGATATCCGACGCAATAGGGCGGCGGCACGCCAGTACATTATAGTGTCAATTGATGACGTCACTTGCATTTGCCAGTGTACTGGGTTGTATTTCGGAATCGGAACATTCCCTTCCCTATAATTACTGTTAATGTCAGTTGCGCTAAAAATATTTATTTATATTTAAAATTATTGTTCAATAACTTATATAATAATAGCTTGCTACATATTTATTTATCTATGTTCAATAATAGTGAAGCGCTTAACCACTTTATACATATGACAGGTTAAAATTACAAAAATGATAAACGTGTTCACCGTTCTTAAGAGAAAACTTTCACACGTCTGCAGTTTAAAACCATATAAGGAAACAAAATGGTTAATGCCAAATGGAAATCCAATAGGAATGTATGTTTACAATTGTATTGCGGACCAAAAAGTTCCGGTTATTCTGAATGATCCTAAAATCGCCACATGGTATTCCTGCGGCCCCACTGTATATGATTCGGCTCATATAGGACATGCGTGTTGTTATGTTAAACTAGATATTTTACAAAGAGTTTTAAGATCATTTTTTAATATTAAGCTCGTCACAGCCATGGGAATCACCGATATTGATGATAAAATAATCAAAAAGGCCAATGAAACTGATACTGATTTTAGAGTGATCGCTAAAAACTATGAACATGAATTCTGGCGTGACTTAACAAGTTTAAATGTGGAGAAACCTATGATAATAACTAGAGTATCAGACCACATTCATACAATACAAGATTTTGTTAAAAATCTTGTAGATTCTAATATGGCTTATATCACAAATGATGGTTCTGTATATTTTGATACCTCTAAATTTCCTTCATATGGAAAATTGCAAAATATGCAAGATTGTGGGGAACCTATAACTATTGAGAAGAGAAATAAAATGGATTTTGCTCTTTGGAAGGGATGTAAACCAGGGGAACCCTTTTGGGAAACATCTTGGGGTAAAGGCAGACCAGGTTGGCATATAGAATGCTCCGCCATGGTCAGTAAGGTTTTTGGCTCTCAAATAGACTTTCACGCTGGAGGTATTGACCTTCAGTTTCCTCACCATGAAAATGAGGAAGCTCAATCATGTGCCTATCATGACACAAGGCAGTGGGCAAACTATTGGATTCATGTAGGTCATTTAAACTTTAAAGACATTAAAATGTCAAAATCTTTACAGAATACAGTATCAATAACTGATCTTCTTCAGACTTATACTGCGGATACATTCAGAATGGCATGCCTTATGTCTAACTATAGATATCCAATGGAATATAGTGATGAGATGATGAAAACAGCTGAAGCCGTTCTTAATAAATTTAAATTTTTCCTTAAAGATGTTTTTATGTATGTAAACAACAGTGAAAATGGTCATGGTGATTATAGTAACAAACTTTTGGAGGAATTGCAAAAAGCTGAGGAGAATAACTTAGAAGCATTGAAAAAAGATTTTGATACCGCATCATGCGTAAATTCATTACTTAGTCTAGTTAGTTGTGCTAGCAAAATTATAAAAGGGAATACAAAGGATTACTATCCTGTTCCAGTTGTACTTACTGCTCAGTATATTGTTAATGTCCTTACAAAATTTGGATTGAAACTTCAAGAAACATCAGAAAATACTATATCAAACTCTTTGATAGACACTTTAGTTGAATTTAGACATGTAGTTAGAAAAAATGCTATGTTGCGGAAAGATAAGGAGTTACTAAATGCTTGTGATACAGTCCGAGATAAAATGAAAATGATGAAGGTTCAAATTAATGATAGCAATAATACACCAACTTGGGTAATGACTAAGTAGACAAAATTTTTAAGATAATATCACATAATAGTAGTAACATGAAATATAAAATTTCGGCTCCATGGTGGAGTGGCTAAGTATTAAGTAGCACTGTTGAGGGCTGCGGATTTGAATCCTGCACAGAATAAGTTTTGTATGTCCTGTTATTGTTCTGGGTCTGGATGTGTCCTTGTGAAATTTATGTATGTAAACTGCCCCCACAATGCAGGAGAAAATCCGAATGTGGAAGTAACATACTAAACTACACTCACTACAGATACATCTTCATTCACAGTAACATACTGTTGATAACCTTTGTTACTGCTCTTGTTGACTGTCTTAGTAATTTACATTTGGCATATATGAGATGAAATAAGATCTGTAGTAGCTAAAGGGACACCTATTTTCATGTGTAGCTTGGTACCTTTAATTTTCACATACACCTGTGAAAAAACCAGTAAACCACGTGAAGACCATTGACATGCAACAAGGTTATGTGTTAGAAACTTGCTCAAAAACATTTGTAAGAAAGGCAGGCCTGTATCAGGCAGTACCTCCGTTGGTACAGTAAATTACTTTTTTATATAGTATGCAATGTTTGTATCTCTTACCTACCTAGATCATGAAATAGTTTTGCCATATTCCACAATCGCCTATGACAGCTATGAGACAAAATCCAAGAATGCATTACCTTATACCACTACCAGACAGCTACAACTGTACAATAATAAATAAAAAGAAAATACAATCTATATAAGCACCACTGCTGAACTCAGGTCTGCTCTCATTTAGAGGAATATTGGATTAAAGAGGCAATCAGACAGGTAATATAGGGTAAGGAAAAGATTTCATAATAAACATTCACCACATTAAATTGTAATTAACAATTGCAGTAATGCGGGCAACTATTGTGAATCAATATTGAACTTGAATTTGCATGTGTATCATAGATCACTGCCCAGGCTCTGGGTAACCGCGAGTCAAATTTTTTATAAGATATTAGTGACTAGAGCCAAAAGCTCTGCAGCCCATGGACACCTCTGTTAATGTGGCTTTCCATCTGAGTATATATAGGTGACAGACAATGCATCTGCATTTTAATTCTTAATCAAGGATAGATGTAAGTAGGAGTAAATCGGCTGCAGCATCTACTAGTAATGCATCTTTTTTTTAAATGGTACCTTTATGCAATCAATCGAAGCCTTGTTGCACAAATATTCGCCTCGTCTAATATATATCCAGGACCCATAAGGTAAATGGTAACAATTGTAAATATGTATAGGTCGTTATTACGTCATTTTTTGAACAAAACTATCTATGTAATTTGCTTTATAGGACAAAAGAAACAAAAGTATGCATCTATTAAACATTTTTTATTTATTTTTTTGTTACACTTGTGTTTGGTGACTAGATTACAATGGAGTAAGTTTTAAATGAATACAATGCTAAAAATCAGTAAGCCATCAAATAATGATGGAATCGTTTTTCCAACCAACCAAAACAATGTAAATACAATTTGTTATCTGTGGTGTATATAAATAAATAAACTATTTATTGGCAAGTGTTAATTTTACTTTTTTGACAATTATATCAGATACACAATGTAATAGTTTTTATCATGCACTTAAGGTTAAATTATTATGTCGCTCTCAAAAAAAAAAGCTTATACAAGGAGTAGGTAGTTAAACACAAAAATAATGGCTTAGTTCACCTCAGTCTTATAAACTTTCAATGCTTAACTTAACACAATGCAAATTTTCCCAGAGTTTATTCGAAACGAATTTTTATAATCATAATGAATGCAACTTCTAAACATTAAGTACAATTGACACAATTATAATTTAAACAGATCAATATTAAAATGCATTTCACTGAACGACGCAATAGAATTTAGGAATGTATGATAATATAAAATCCAATTGGTTTAGAATTTAAATGAGTATTTCACATATGCACATATTTTTCCCGTCCATGAATTAATTCAAGAAGTATTAATTTTGGTGCGTCAAAATTGTATAAAATACTTATCCATATCTGCCAGTATATGTAATTTGATGTGGTTACACCATCTTTTCATTCTTTGATAAATAATTTTAAGTTATACTAGCCTGCAGAATCTAAATTAAAACCTTGAAGGACAGACTCCCCACGCAAACGAAATATTGCCGCCTCTTTTTAATTATTGCAAATCAAGCTTTCGCGCATTTGAGACATATTATATATTACAGTTAATTAATAGACTTGCAGCCCATACAACAAGAAAAATGAAAATGAATGCTCAAAAACGTAACTTTATTTTGTTTTTATACTAAACTCAATAGTTTAAGTAAGGAAATTTGTAGGAACCAGTTATATACGATTGTTCTGTTTAAAGGCCAAAGAGTAATTGTAATTAATTTGTTTAAGGATCGTTTTGAAATGTTTGCTGGTGAAATATAAATGGGGACACTAAGTACATAATGACTTTTATTTTTTATACAAGCTGGTTATATTTTATTAACATTATGTTAAAAAAGAATTCACACACACTCACAGTGTTTTAAAAGGGGAAGAACTGAACTCTGTTGAGGCTACTATTTTTCTTAGTATCTACCTCGATGTAACCTTTTAAGAGGAAATGCCTCGTTTTTAGTTAAAAGGTCTCCGGTTCTCCACAGTCACAAAAGCAGCAGTATAAGCTGCTAAATCACTCTTCTCTTCGTTCTTTGAGTTATGCAGCGGCCATATTATGGTTGTAACACTAATGGGTTAATGGGTCGGATCGACCGGGATGGAACACACTCTCACAGAATACCGTTAAATAGCAGTTTAAAGGACAAGATAATTTCGTTGCGAAACTCAGTGAATTGCTTTTAAAGAATTTTTGTGCACGCATCGTCAAATGCTAGTTTCAAAATGGCTGATATCACTAATTAGTGGCCAGTTGAACAGATCCGTTTTTATCCTGTATCATATTTTCTGCTTTATAAACTTTCCAAGCAACGATGTAATCCCGCATTAACTTGAACAGTGAATAGTAATTGATGAAAAGTAAAATGACTATTGATAAGAAGTTGTGCCAGGCTATGGAGCTGAAGAGTAAACACAGTTGTACCACGACTAGCGACAGTTGGAGTGTGAGGAGTACACAAAGCAGAGTCGGTGGGTTTATGAACACCGCCTGAAAGTAACAATATTAAGTAAACATTAGAAATGTTACGTTTAATTGAATTTAACTCTAAAATACATTTTGTGTAGCCTATGTTTACATTTACGCACTTTACTGCTGTTACCATTACAGCTTATTAAAGTCCACTTCTGGACATATGCCTGTGGGTTGGTAAAAGCAGTTTTTTATTTTTAATCATTATTAGGACGATGCTGCTGCCCATCTGATTTGTTTCCTATGTCGACTCTTACGACACCCTCCAGATGATAATTGGATAGTGGGTATTCCTACAATGCCCCTACACAGTAAATATTATAGTCTAAGATCAGTGACGGGTTTTGCTGTCAAGAAATTCGTAAAAGCAAACCAGAGTCACGAGATCTGCGCAATAGTATCCATTGTATCTGGCCGCTGTGACCTAAACTCTGTCTAGGGGACATAATCCGCAGTAGAGTCTTAGTAAACGACATAGCTAACGGATCAGTAAACTAAAATGGTAATGAGCTGGCCATATAGTCGTATAGTTCGAAGAATCGCTTACAGATGTGGAAGAAAGGTTCTTAGGTGTTAGCCGCGTATTTAAGTAGAGTTTAGGACGGCCAACCATTAGATGAAGTGATCATTTAGTAAACGTGTCTTAAGACATAGAATTCGACGGATGCAGGTAACTTTGAACAGTTTTGTGTCATTCCTTAAGCGAGGTTCAGGAGTGGACTTTTGGAAGGCAATCATATGGCAGCATAATATGATCAATAAAGAAAAATAAAATCTATACAAATAAAATTTAAGTAATTATCTGTACTATCGAAATAACTAGGATCAAGGAGTTTTGGCGGGAACTTGGCCGTCGACGGATTGTCGGCGACAATTTGCGCTCCTGCTTTGTCGCTTGAATAATGGTTCGAAGTGGGTTTTAATTCGTAAGTGATGCGATTTTGTGAATTAAGAGTCTGCGCGTGTTAACTATTAGAGAAAACGACGAAACAAGTGCTTCGATGTTGATATAAACCTTAAGCCTCAACTCACTCTACACAACTCAAACCAAAACCTCAATTTAATCGCTTGGGCGCCTTATGAACTTGAGTGGCTGTCGTCATCAACAGTCCGCTGGGTTGAGCTGTCGTCGAAATCTTCCATAAACTTCGCAATGTGACGCCTCAGCATATCGTGAATAAAAAATAAATAAAATGAAGACTGAATGAAATGATAGGCTCAGAGGGGCTAGAACCCAGAGCCGTAAAGCCAGTTAAATAAAATAAAAAAATAGGATCAAGGAGATATGGGGGGTATTTTAGTCGTTAAGACATGAATAACTAATATTTTTAAAACTTTAGTCTGTTTGTTCGAGCTAATCTTTGCAATGGCAGAACCAATTGTAATGAAACTTAACGAACAGATAGAGGGGAATGCCAGGAGTGATCTAGGCTATATTATATTTTAACAGAAAAACTCGATTTTTTTTTTTGAGAAATCGAGAAAATTAATAAAATAAGATGATCTTTGATGACTGTCTTAAATTTAAAAAACGCCACATTAGATCCAAACGAAACTGTTAATAAACAAAATAAATTCCAACTCACATAAAACCTGGCTTGGTGCTTGTTATCCGGGCGGGCTGACACATAGTGCGCGTGCGCCACGTACTCCACGCCGTCCAGACTAACCCGCGCTCCGAAGCCCCACCAGCGGGAACCAGACCACGTTACACTGCCTTCTACTGCTGCAATTAATTACATTTATTACCGTGACTGCCTATAAGCGGGTTGGCAACGGCAGTATTTTTTAGTCTTATTTTTTTAAAAAGAATATTAACAATGCTATAAACATTACTAATATTCCCCTTAACCACTCGTGGTAAGCTTAAATTGCTTGTGTTACGAGTGGTTCACGCCAGTAGTCGAATGGCGGATTCGAACCCACGACCTTTTTTGGGTTCGCGGTCCGCGCCCTGCTACTGTCGCTACTTATGTCGCTTATTAGGTCATTAGGCAAACGCTGCTGCTCATCTCCTGATTGGTTTCCCGCTGTCGCCTCTTACGACTCCCACAGGACTATATGGGGTAGTGAATATCCTTACACCGCTATACGGTAAACAGAAACTGAAACTTTTTTATTCAATATAGATTATAAATAATATTTATTGAGTCATTTTTTTCATTTACCACTGGTTCGTAAAAAAACCTCTGTCTTGAGAAGAACCAGCAAGAAATCCAGGGGGACTATTTAAAAAAAAAGAGCTTACAATCATGCGTGTTACAATTAACAAAAACAAATTAGAAATAGCTTGGTAGCGATCACCCTTTCCAGGGGTTATTATCATCCATAAATTCCTTAATACTTTTACTTTTTTTATACAAACTTAGTTTATTAAATTTTTTGAAATTTGTGTACGTCAAATTTTGTATATTTTTGGGATTTTGTTGTAAAAGCTTACATATCGCTCCAAGAATGAATTACTGACTTGATGGAATCGAGTAGCTTGTGTCCGTTCCTAGTATTGAACATATGAATATCACTTATTTTTGTAAAACTACTTTTATTTTTGTGTACTTACATTACATTTTCATAAATGAATTGAGAGGCCAGAGTTAATATATTAATTTCCTTAAATTTCTGTCCGAGCGACTCTTGGTTTTAAATCATATATTGTTCTAATGGCCCTATTCTGTAAAATTACAATTATCAATACTCGCAAAACAGCAAAACCGAACTGCGAATTCACATCAGTGTCAGTTACAAAGGTTTTTCTCTAAATTATTCACACAGGTTTACACATTAGCTTAGTTATAAAACTACGGTCGCAAATATTACGTCTTTTTCATAGAATAAGGGTATCAATAAAGCACTATGGCCCATAGACTTCTACATTTAGCCTCGATTAAGAGTTAAAATACAGATGCGTCGCCAACTCTAAGCACTAGAAGATGACATGTTCGTTTCCAGTAAAAAGGGTCTCCGGTTCTGTATACTCACCATATAAAATGCAGCAGCATTGAGCTACTATTTTACTTTACACAATTACTTATTACATTACTAACTACATTTTATTGTACACCGGTATTCTGTGAGATCATGGTAATTCCCCGCTCGAGCCGACTCATTCGCGCTACAACTGTTTATAGCTGCTCCAAGGCTCTAAAACGTAAAACGACCAACCATGTTTGCCCTTAAAGCTGTGGTAGGCCCAGGGTGCTCGCTGTCCCCCCGAACGGGTTCCCGCCTTGTCGTGGCGGGGAGGCTTAGTAGCCGTGGATTGGTCACCCGCGGTGAACAAAGAGGAACCCACATGGCTGGCCCAAGGTGGCCACTCCAAGTGGGTTTGGCGAGCCCACTTCGGCGAGAGGGGTGTCCTCAACCCCTACCGCTGCAGCCGAGGTAAAGTCGCGGAGGAAGAGGAGTGTTGGTATGGCGATGCGCCACTCGCCCTATCCTCCGCGGCTCAAACGGGGCCGTACCGTTGATGCGGTGGTGGTGGGGCTGCGGGGGGAAGGAGAGTGTCGATATCGCGAGGCGCCGCTCTCCCTACCCTCCGCAGCCGAATCTTGATTGGCGGCGGAGCCATAGGCCAGATCTGCCGCTAGGGTCAGGAAGGCTAGTGCTTCTGAGTGCTCGTTTTTCCTGGCCCCATGGCCAAGCGCGGAGCGGTGCAACACGTCGCAGTACAAGTACGTACCGGGCGTGAGACATGTTCAGTACAAGTACGTACCGGGCGTGAGACACGTTCAGTACAAGTACGTACCGGGCGGGGGCGGTGCCACGCGCCAGATGCCGAGGTGCAGCGCGGAGTGGTGCAACACTTCGCAGTACAAGTACGTACCGGGCGTGAGACACGTTCAGTACAAGTACGTACCGGGCGGGGGCGGTGCCACGCGCCAGATGCCGAGGTGCAGCGCGGAGCGGTGCAACACGTCGCAGTACAAGTACGTACCGGGCGTGAGACACGTTCAGTACAAGTACGTACCGGGCGGGGGCGGTGCCACGCGCCAGATGCCGAGGTGCAGCGCGGAGCGGTGCAACACTTCGCAGTACAAGTACGTACCGGGCGTGAGACACGTTCAGTACAAGTACGTACCGGGCGGGGGCGGTGCCACGCGCCAGATGCCGAGGTGCAGCGCGGAGCGGTGCAACACGTCGCAGTACAAGTACGTACCGGGCGTGAGACACGTTCAGTACAAGTACGTACCGGGCAGGGGGCGGTGCCACGCGCCAGATGCCAAAGTGCAGCGCGGAGCGGTGCAACACTTCGCAGTACAAGTACGTACCGGGCGTGAGACACGTTCAGTACAAGTACGTACCGGGCGGGGGCGGTGCCACGCGCCAGATGCCGAGGTGCAGCGCGGAGCGGTGCAACACGTCGCAGTACAAGTACGTACCGGGCGTGAGACATGTTCAGTACAAGTACGTACCGGGCGGGGGCAGTGCCACGCGCCAGATGCCAAAGTGCAGCGCGGAGCGGTGCAACACGTCGCAGTACAAGTACGTACCGGGCGTGAGACATGTTCAGTACAAGTACGTACCGGGCGGGGGCAGTGCCACGCGCCAGATGCCAAAGTGCAGCGCGGAGCGGTGCAACACGTCGCAGTACAAGTACGTACCGGGCGTGAGACATGTTCAGTACAAGTACGTACCGGGCGGGGGCAGTGCCACGCACCAGATGCCAAAGTGCAGCGCGGAGCGGTGCAACACGTCGCAGTACAAGTACGTACCGGGCGTGAGACATGTTCAGTACAAGTACGTACCGGGCGGGGGCAGTGCCACGCGCCAGATGCCAAAGTGCAGCGCGGAGCGGTGCAACACGTCGCAGTACAAGTACGTACCGGGCGTGAGACATGTTCAGTACAAGTACGTACCGGGCGGGGGCAGTGCCACGTGCCAGATGCCAAAGTGCAGCGCGGAGCGGTGCAACACGTCGCAGTACAAGTACGTACCGGGCATGAGACATGTTCAGTACAAGTACGTACCGGGCGTGAGACACGTTCAGTACAAGTACGTACCGGGCGTGAGACATGTTCAGTACAAGTACGTACCGGGCGGGGGCGGTGCCACGCGCCAGATGCCAAAGTGCAGCGCGGAGCGGTGCAACACGTCGCAGTACAAGTACGTACCGGGCGTGAGACATGTTCAGTACAAGTACGTACCGGGCGGGGGCGGTGCCACGCGCCAGATGCCGAGGTGCAGCGCGGAGCGGTGCAACACGTCGCAGTACAAGTACGTACCGGGCGTGAGACATGTTCAGTACAAGTACGTACCGGGCGGGGGCGGTGCCACGCGCCAGATGCCAAAGTGCAGCGCGGAGCGGTGCAACACTTCGCAGTACAAGTACGTATCGGGCGTGAGACATGTTCAGTACAAGTACGTACCGGGCGGGGGCAGTGCCACGCGCCAGATGCCGAGGTGCAGCGCGGAGCGGTGCAACACTTCGCAGTACAAGTACGTACCGGGCGTGAGACACGTTCAGTACAAGTACGTACCGGGCGGGGGCGGTGCCACGCGCCAGATGCCAAAGTGCAGCGCGGAGCGGTGCAACACGTCGCAGTACAAGTACGTACCGGGCGTGAGACATGTTCAGTACAAGTACGTACCGGGCGTGAGACACGTTCAGTACAAGTACGTACCGGGCGGGGGCGGTGCCACGCGCCAGATGCCGAGGTGCAGCGCGGAGTGGTGCAACACTTCGCAGTACAAGTACGTATCGGGCGTGAGACATGTTCAGTACAAGTACGTACCGGGCGTGAGACACGTTCAGTACAAGTACGTACCGGGCGGGGGCGGTGCCACGCGCCAGATGCCAAAGTGCAGCGCGGAGCGATGCAACACGTCGCAGTACAAGTACGTACCGGGCGGAGGCGGTGCCACGCGCCAGATGCCGAGGTGCAGCGCGGAGCGGTGCAACACGTCGCAGTACAAGTACGTACCGGGCGTGAGACACGTTCAGTACAAGTACGTACCGGGCATGGGGCGGTGCCACGCGCCAGATGCCAAAGTGCAGCGCGGAGCGGTGCAACACTTCGCAGTACAAGTACGTACCGGGCGTGAGACACGTTCAGTACAAGTACGTACCGGGCGGGGGCGGTGCCACGCGCCAGATGCCGAGGTGCAGCGCGGAGCGGTGCAACACGTCGCAGTACAAGTACGTACCGGGCGTGAGACATGTTCAGTACAAGTACGTACCGGGCGGGGGCAGTGCCACGCGCCAGATGCCAAAGTGCAGCGCGGAGCGGTGCAACACGTCGCAGTACAAGTACGTACCGGGCGTGAGACATGTTCAGTACAAGTACGTACCGGGCGGGGGCAGTGCCACGCGCCAGATGCCAAAGTGCAGCGCGGAGCGGTGCAACACGTCGCAGTACAAGTACGTACCGGGCGTGAGACATGTTCAGTACAAGTACGTACCGGGCGGGGGCAGTGCCACGCACCAGATGCCAAAGTGCAGCGCGGAGCGGTGCAACACGTCGCAGTACAAGTACGTACCGGGCGTGAGACATGTTCAGTACAAGTACGTACCGGGCGGGGGCAGTGCCACGCGCCAGATGCCAAAGTGCAGCGCGGAGCGGTGCAACACGTCGCAGTACAAGTACGTACCGGGCGTGAGACATGTTCAGTACAAGTACGTACCGGGCGGGGGCAGTGCCACGCGCCAGATGCCAAAGTGCAGCGCGGAGCGGTGCAACACGTCGCAGTACAAGTACGTACCGGGCATGAGACATGTTCAGTACAAGTACGTACCGGGCGTGAGACACGTTCAGTACAAGTACGTACCGGGCGTGAGACATGTTCAGTACAAGTACGTACCGGGCGGGGGCGGTGCCACGCGCCAGATGCCAAAGTGCAGCGCGGAGCGGTGCAACACGTCGCAGTACAAGTACGTACCGGGCGTGAGACATGTTCAGTACAAGTACGTACCGGGCGGGGGCGGTGCCACGCGCCAGATGCCGAGGTGCAGCGCGGAGCGGTGCAACACGTCGCAGTACAAGTACGTACCGGGCGTGAGACATGTTCAGTACAAGTACGTACCGGGCGGGGGCGGTGCCACGCGCCAGATGCCAAAGTGCAGCGCGGAGCGGTGCAACACTTCGCAGTACAAGTACGTATCGGGCGTGAGACATGTTCAGTACAAGTACGTACCGGGCGGGGGCAGTGCCACGCGCCAGATGCCGAGGTGCAGCGCGGAGCGGTGCAACACTTCGCAGTACAAGTACGTACCGGGCGTGAGACACGTTCAGTACAAGTACGTACCGGGCGGGGGCGGTGCCACGCGCCAGATGCCAAAGTGCAGCGCGGAGCGGTGCAACACGTCGCAGTACAAGTACGTACCGGGCGTGAGACATGTTCAGTACAAGTACGTACCGGGCGTGAGACACGTTCAGTACAAGTACGTACCGGGCGGGGGCGGTGCCACGCGCCAGATGCCGAGGTGCAGCGCGGAGTGGTGCAACACTTCGCAGTACAAGTACGTATCGGGCGTGAGACATGTTCAGTACAAGTACGTACCGGGCGTGAGACACGTTCAGTACAAGTACGTACCGGGCGGGGGCGGTGCCACGCGCCAGATGCCAAAGTGCAGCGCGGAGCGATGCAACACGTCGCAGTACAAGTACGTACCGGGCGTGAGACATGTTCAGTACAAGTACGTACCGGGCGGGGGCAGTGCCACGCGCCAGATGCCAAAGTGCAGCGCGGAGCGGTGCAACACGTCGCAGTACAAGTACGTACCGGGCGTGAGACATGTTCAGTACAAGTACGTACCGGGCGGGGGCGGTGCCACCCGCCAGATGCCGAGGTGCAGCGCGGAGCGGTGCAACACTTCGCAGTACAAGTACGTACCGGGCGTGAGACACGTTCAGTACAAGTACGTACCGGGCGGGCGCGGTGCCACGCGCCAGATGCCGAGGTGCAGCGCGGAGCGGTGCAACACGTCGCAGTACAAGTACGTATCGGGCGTGAGACATGTTCAGTACAAGTACGTACCGGGCGGGGGCAGTGCCACGCGCCAGATGCCGAGGTGCAGCGCGGAGCGGTGCAACACTTCGCAGTACAAGTACGTACCGGGCGTGAGACATGTTCAGTACAAGTACGTACCGGGCGTGAGACACGTTCAGTACAAGTACGTACCGGGCGGGGGCGGTGCCACGCGCCAGATGCCGAGGTGCAGCGCGGAGCGGTGCAACACTTCGCAGTACAAGTACGTACCGGGCGTGAGACACGTTCAGTACAAGTACGTACCGGGCGGGGGCGGTGCCACGCGCCAGATGCCGAGGTGCAGCGCGGAGCGGTGCAACACTTCGCAGTACAAGTACGTACCGGGCGTGAGACACGTTCAGTACAAGTACGTACCGGGCAGGGGGCGGTGCCACGCGCCAGATGCCGAGGTGCAGCGCGGAGCGGTGCAACACTTCGCAGTACAAGTACGTACCGGGCGTGAGACATGTTCAGTACAAGTACGTACCGGGCGTGAGACACGTTCAGTACAAGTACGTACCGGGCAGGCGGCGGTGCCACGCGCCAGATGCCAAAGTGCAGCGCGGAGCGGTGCAACACGTCGCAGTACAAGTACGTATCGGGCGTGAGACATGTTCAGTACAAGTACGTACCGGGCGGGGGCAGTGCCACGCGCCAGATGCCGAGGTGCAGCGCGGAGCGGTGCAACACTTCGCAGTACAAGTACGTACCGGGCGTGAGACATGTTCAGTACAAGTACGTACCGGGCAGAGGGCGGTGCCACGCGCCAGATGCCAAAGTGCAGCGCGGAGCGGTGCAACACGTCGCAGTACAAGTACGTACCGGGCGTGAGACATGTTCAGTACAAGTACGTACCGGGCGGGGGCAGTGCCACGCGCCAGATGCCGAGGTGCAGCGCGGAGCGGTGCAACACTTCGCAGTACAAGTACGTACCGGGCGTGAGACACGTTCAATACAAGTACGTACCGGGCAGGCCGTGTAGTGACGGTTAAGAATATCCACTACCCCATATCTTCCCGTGGGTGTCGTAAGAGGCGACAGAGGGAGACAGGCAGGAGATGGGCAGCAGCATCTTCCTGATGACAACTGTGACGTAATAAAAAAACTGCGGTTGCCAACCCGCTCGCCAAGCGTGGCAACTACGGCAAATACCCCCCAATGAACAAATACACAAAAAGACGGCCCCCAGTCCCCGGCGGCCCCGCTATTCCTGGCTACGGTGGCGACCATGGTAACGGCGGGGCAGGGGGTGCTAAGAATCTCCGGTGGAGGTTCGGTTGCCACCTACGACGACTCGACCTGGCAACATATAACGCACGCACCCTGAGGACTGACGAGAAGATACTGGAGCTGGAAGAAGAGGTAGACAAGTTGCGCTGGCATATTATTGGATTATCCGAGGTCCGAAGAGAGGGGGAGGACACGGCAATCCTCGAGTCCGGCAACTTGTTCTATCACCGGGAGGGCGACCATCTGTCCCAAGGAGGTGTCGGATTTATCGTCCACAAGTCTCTCGTCAACAACGTTGTAAAGATTGGGAGTGTGTCGACGAGGGTCGCGTACCTGATACTCAGAATCACCAAACGGTATTCGCTGAAGGTCATTCAGGTTTACGCACCAACCTCGGCACACCCCGATGAGGAGGTGGAGGAAATGTATGAGGATATTTCCAGAGCCATACATTCCTCCAAAACTCACTACACGGTGTTGATGGGAGACTTCAACGCAAAACTAGGCACAAGAGAAAGCGGTGAGCTGAAGGTAGGGAAATTTGGAGTAGGGCAACGGAACCGAAGGGGCCAGCAGCTGGCCGACTTTATGGAGAAAGAGGGACTCTTTATGATGAACTCTTTCTTCCAGAAGCGGCCCCACAGGAAGTGGACCTGGTCGAGCCCCGACGGTTCGACAAAAAATGAGATTGACTTCATTATGACGACCAGACGCCAACTGTTCAGTGATGTCTCAGTGATCGCAAGGGTGAAAACTGGCAGCGATCACCGAATGGTTAGAGGCACACTGAACCTAAACGTTAAGTTGGAGAGGTCTCGTCTAATGAAGTCAACGCTCCGTCCCCCTCGTGCTCTAATCCAGAATCCCGAAACCTTTCAGCTCGAGTTACGTAACCGCTTCCAGTGCCTAGAAGATTGCAATGCAGTGGACGATATGAACGACAAGCTCGTGGAAACTGTCCATGCGGTCGGAGCTAAGTTCTGCAAGACCCGCCGCAGAAGAACACAAAAACTCTCCGATCACACTCTTAATCTCATGGCTGTTAGACGGGAGATGAGGCTGCAATCGTCAACAGATTTGACAGCATACAGGCAACTGAACAGACAGATCTCCAAATGCATGCGGCGAGACTTACGCAACTTTAATACTTCTCGTATTAAAGAAGCGATCGAGCGGAACCAGGGCTCCAAAGTCTTTGCCAGAGATCTGTCTGCCAGAAAGAGCCAACTGTCAAAGCTGAAGACTGAGTGTGGCAACATCGTTTCCGGGACACCTGAGATTTTGAGTGAGATTGAGAGGTTCTATGGGCAGCTGTACACATCATCGTTGGAGCCACACGCAAGTGTGAGTAACGATCCAAGAGCAAGTCTTATCCGACACTATTCCGATGATATCCCGGACGTCAGTCTAAGCGAGATTAGAATGGCTCTCCAGCACCTTAAAAACGGCAGGGCCCCAGGCGAGGATGGAATTACAGCGGAGCTTCTGAAAGCGGGTGGAACACCGGTACTTGTAGTCCTTCAGAAGCTCTTCAATTCCGTCCTCCATGGTGGCACTACTCCAGAGGCGTGGAGCAGAAGTGCGGTGGTCTTGTTCTTTAAGAAAGGCGACAACGCTCTCTTAAAGAACTACAGACCGATTTCCCTTCTGAGCCGCGTCTACGTGCTGTTTTCGAGAGTCATTACGAATCGTCTCGCACGCAGACTTGACGACTTCCAGCCTCCCGAACAAGCCGGTTTCCGAAAAGGCTTCAGTACCATAGACCACATACATACCCTGCGGCAGATTGTACAGAAGACTGAAGAGTACAATCTGCCACTTTGCCTGGCGTATGTGGACTATGAGAAAGCCTTTGATTCCGTCGAAATTTGGGCGGTGCTACAGTCCCTTCAGCGGTGCCAAGTTGACTGTCGGTATATCGAAGTGCTGAAGTGTTTGTACAGTAGGGCTACGATGGCTATCCGAGTACAGAACCAGAGCTCGAAACCTATCCAACTGCAGAGAGGTGTAAGACAGGGTGACGTTATATCCCCGAAACTCTTCACCGCTGCATTGGAAGACGTTCTCAAGCTACTGGACTGGAAAGGATACGGTATTGACATCAATGGCGAGTACATCACTCACCTTCGATTTGCCGACGATATAGTCCTTATGGCAGAATCGCTGGAGGACTTAAGCACTATGCTCAATGACCTCAATAGTGCCTCCCAACGGATAGGTCTTAAGATGAACATGGACAAAACAAAGATCATGTTCAATGTCCATGTCACACCTATGCCGGTAGTTGTTGGGAGCACTATGCTCGAAGTTGTTGACGAGTACATTTACCTGGGACAAATAGTCCGACTAGGTAAGTCCAACTTCGACCGAGAGGTCAATCGACGGATTCAACTCGGCTGGGCAGCGTTCGGGAAATTACGACATATCTTTTCGTCAGGTATACCTCAATCTCTAAAAACTAGATTGTACAACCAGTGCGTGTTGCCAGTGATGACTTATGGATCTGAGACGTGGTCCTTCACTGCTGGCCGTATGAGGACGCTTAAGGTCGCTCAGCGAGCTATGGAGAGGGCTATGCTCGGAGTTTCTCTGCGTGATAGACTCAGAAATGAGGATATCCGCAGTAAAACCAGAGTGACCGACATAGCCCAACGGATTAGTAAGCTGAAGTGGCAATGGGCCGGCCATATAGCTCGAAGAACCGATAACCGATGGGGAAGAAAGGTTCTCGAGTGGCAGCCTCGTACCGGTAGGCGTAGTGTAGGGCGACCCCCCACTAGATGGAGTGACGACCTGGTAAGACATGCAGGAAGTCGATGGATGCAGGTGGCTCAGGACCGTGCTTTGTGGCATTACTTGGGGGAGGCCTATGTTCAGCAGTGGACTTGTGAAAGGCTGTAATGATGATGAATGATGATGACCGGGCAGGGGGCGGTGCCACACGCCAGATGCCGAGGTGCAGCGCGGAGCGGTGCAACACTTCGCAGTACAAGTACGTACCGGACGGGGGCGGTGCCACGCGCCAGATGCCAAAGTGCAGCGCGGAGCGGTGCAACACGTCGCAGTACAAGTACGTACCGGGCGTGAGACACGTTCAATACAAGTACGTACCGGGCAGGGGGCGGTGCCACACGCCAGATGTCGAGGTGCAGCGCGGAGCGGTGCAACACTTCGCAGTACAAGTACGTACCGGACGGGGGCGGTGCCACGCGCCAGATGCCAAAGTGCAGCGCGGAGCGGTGCAACACGTCGCAGTACAAGTACGTACCGGGCGTGAGACATGTTCAGTACAAGTACGTACCGGGCGGGGGCGGTGCCACGCGCCAGATGCCGAGGTACAGCGCGGAGCGGTGCAACACTTCGCAGTACAAGTACGTACCGGGCGTGAGACACGTTCAGTACAAGTACGTACCGGGCGGGGGCGGTGCCACGCGCCAGATGCCGAGGTGCAGCGCGGAGCGGTGCAACACTTCGCAGTACAAGTACGTACCGGGCGTGAGACACGTTCAGTACAAGTACGTACCGGGCAGGGGGCGGTGCCACGCGCCAGATGCCAAAGTGCAGCGCGGAGCGGTGCAACACGTCGCAGTACAAGTACGTACCGGGCGTGAGACATGTTCAGTACAAGTACGTACCGGGCGGGGGCAGTGCCACGCGCCAGATGCCGAGGTGCAGCGCGGAGCGGTGCAACACTTCGCAGTACAAGTACGTACCGGGCGTGAGACATGTTCAGTACAAGTACGTACCGGGCAGGGGGCGGTGCCACGCGCCAGATGCCAAAGTGCAGCGCGGAGCGGTGCAACACGTCGCAGTACAAGTACGTACCGGGCGTGAGACATGTTCAGTACAAGTACGTACTGGGCGGGGGCGGTGCCACGCGCCAGATGCCGAGGTGCAGCGCGGAGCGGTGCAACACGTCGCAGTACAAGTACGTATCGGGCGTGAGACATGTTCATTACAAGTACGTACCGGGCCGGGGCAGTGCCACGCGCCAGATGCCGAGGTGCAGCGCGGAGCGGTGCAACACTTCGCAGTACAAGTACGTACCGGGCGTGAGACATGTTCAGTACAAGTACGTACCGGACGGGGGCGGTGCCACGCGCCAGATGCCAAAGTGCAGCGCGGAGCGGTGCAACACGTCGCAGTACAAGTACGTACCGGGCGTGAGACACGTTCAATACAAGTACGTACCGGGCAGGGGGCGGTGCCACACGCCAGATGCCGAGGTGCAGCGCGGAGCGGTGCAACACTTCGCAGTACAAGTACGTACCGGACGTGAGACATGTTCAGTACAAGTACGTACCGGACGGGGGCGGTGCCACGCGCCAGATGCCAAAGTGCAGCGCGGAGCGGTGCAACACGTCGCAGTACAAGTACGTACCGGGCGTGAGACATGTTCAGTACAAGTACGTACCGGGCGGGGGCGGTGCCACGCGCCAGATGCCGAGGTGCAGCGCGGAGCGGTGCAACACGTCACAGTAGGCGGCGGACAGCAGCTGCGCCGCGTAGCGTCCGTACAGCGCTCCCCACACTAGGCCCACTTGCTGGGACGCCGCGTACACATCGTAGTATAGATACGTCTAAAAAACAGCAAATTTATTATAAAAAACTACCTATTTCTATTGTAATAAGCCACACGTTTGTCAGAATGATCTTTCATTCAAGCAAGCACCATATTAATATCAACATACATGTGCAACTACAGCCGAAAAACTTGTATCTTTTGCTGCAATTTAACAAAATAGACTGTTTACACTAATATTTTAAAATCGAATAACGCTTTGCAAGCCACTAGATATAGGTTAACCCTTTCCTAGTCTAATGGCGTAAAAGAGATGAAGGAATTATGGTGATTTTTTTGTTTGCTCTTCGGCATGAACACAAAAACAACACAACAACAAAAGCACTCATCATAAAATTTCATAGTATAAGTAACCAAAGTTCAATCCCTGCACAACTGAAATTACAATTTTAGGTGCTGATTTTTGTGATGTTTTCCTTCACCGCCGAACACGTTTATAAATTCATTGAGTATCACCAACATAGTTTAAAATAATGATTTCATATTTAACATGTACTATGTTACTAAAATAATTGTAGTTCTACCAAATATAACAAGAATCAAATACAATGTAAAGTATTGTCGTGTGAATAAGTCAACAAGCGCCATCTAGTGTCAGGAACGAGAGCGAGGGGAGCTTTGCAGAGAATGACATCACAAATCTCTCAACCGACAGCGCCAAGTTTCTGGAAAGTCTATACTCGCACACTCGTCCCTTTGCGCGCATTCACCTGAATATTCGGGATGTTTCTTTGCTAATTTAAATAAATAGGCGCTGCAAGATGCGATCGGGGCAGAGTTGAACTCGGCGACACAAGCGAAGCTTCGGAGCGGAATTAAGTGAATTAGTGTGTTTAATTATTAGTGTTTTAACTTTAATTTGTGAAAAGTAAATTAAAGTGTTAATTTAGGTAATTTTATCGGCAAGTTTTATTGTCACGAACCTCAAGCTCGTAACAATTGGTGTCAGAAGTGGGATAAAATAATGCCGATTTTACCTAAGGAGGAAACGGAGGGTGTTCGTACCCGAAGTCAACGCCAGCAGGAGACGGACCAGAGGAGATTTGGTGGTGCAACGCCGCAGATGTCTGAGGGCCAGCCGCCGGCCACGGAAGCCGGCCCGTCAGCAGCTTCTACGTCTGTGGCACCTGACTTAGGTGCTCTGATGGTGATGCTGCAGCAGCTGCGGGGCGGACAGGAGGAACAGGCCCGCCGGCAGGAGGAACAGGCCCGCCGGCAGGAGGAACAGGCTCGTCGGTCGGAAGAACAGATGCTCCTCATGAAGGACCTTCACGCTACCTTTGGGAAAGAGATAAGGCAGGTGAAGGATAGGGTTGCTCAACACGACAACCGTCTGTCGGAAGCTGAAACCCGAATCGAAGAACATGAAACCCGAATCAACCATGTGAACAATCGGGTTGAAAACGTGATGGCTGACGTGAAGAAAACGCTGAACGAACTCAAACTTGGGGATGGAACTACAGCTCCCGTAGTAGCTTCAGCACCTTCGCTACGTGGGTTCAAGGTGCCACCGTTCGACGGGACTTCTTCCTGGTCAGCCTACAAAATCCAGTTCGAGGCTGTTATGAAAGCGAACGGCTGGAATAAAAGTCAGGCCATGAATGGTCTCACACTAGGCCTGCGCGACCAGGCCTTAACAGTTCTGGGAGCTCTCGGTGAGGAAGTGACTTACGAGCAACTCCTTGAGGCATTGGAGGCGAGATATGGCGACGCTCACCTGGAACACGTCTTTCGTGCGCAGCTTAAAGATCGTGTGCAGCGCATCAACGAAAACCTGCAGCAGTGGGCTCTAGAAGTGGAGAAGCTGGTGCGAAAAGCATACCGGTCTGTACCTGCGCCCATTGAAGGGAACCTGGTGCAGACATTCATCGACGGCATCCGCGACCTGGAAGTCAGAGCTGCTGTGAGGCTCGGGCACCACGAGACGCTTAAGGACGCCTTGGCCCATGCACTGGAAGTGGAAGCCGTGCGGCAGGATCATCGTTCCCATCGCGTCAGGGAGGTTGCAGCAGCTACAGTTCGCGACCGCAACAAAGGATACAGCCCAAGGTGCTATGGCTGTGGGGAAAAGGGCCATCTTCGATCCAGCTGCCCTAAGCGAGCCCTAGAAAGGGAAGGTGAACGATCCCAGGAGGGTAGTGCGGCCAACAGCACCGCCCAGCAGCAGCAGGGAAACGAGTAAAAGCCAGAACTGCGGGGCGGGTGCTGGCTGATGTTAAAAGAGCCCCAAGGATCTCGATCTCACAAACCCATGATGGGAACAGTCTAATCATCAAGGGCGAGGTCAACGGAATGCCGTGTAAACTGACCATAGACACTGGAGCCTCTCGTACGGTTGTTAGTTCCCAACTTGTAAGTCAGTTCCTTGGGGACTCCGCATACAACCGTGAACGCATTAATTTGGTAACAGCCACCGGTCAGCGTATACCCGTCCGTGGAGAGAAGGAGATGGAGTTGAAGCTTGGCAACGTGATCTACCTGCATAATGTCATCGTGGCTGATATAATGGACGACTGCATCATATGTTGTGAGATCGACGTTAAGCAAGGTGTTTTGAAATGTGGACAGGAGGAACTTTTTATGGAAGGTGCGTTACCAGGAAACGTGTACAGCATTAAGAAAATTGTTCTTCCGCCGAGATCGGAAACGATTGTTCCGGTTAGTCTTCCCCGAAACGCTGGGCAAGCTCACCGTTGTGTACTTGTGGAAAGGGTAAACAATGACCTTCCATGGAAAGTAGCTCGAACCTTGGTCAGAACCACTGACATCTCAAGAATACGTGTGCTGAACCTTTGCGACCGGGAACAGATTATAGAAAAAGGCACACTGGTTGGCACTTGTGAGGAAGTGGATTGGTTACGTCGGTGCCAATATATATCGAGTGGGACCCCCAGCAAGGATTCAGAAACGAGAGTGACCACACTTTTGGAAGACTGTCGCAGTGTTCTCTCCCCGAACGAATTGGTCAAGGTGAAGAAGTTGTTACTCAAGTACGCCGATGTATTCTCGTCAAACGATGCTGATATAGGAAAGACTGGCTTAGTTCAACACAAAATAAACACAGGAGAGGAATTGCCTATCCGTCAGCGGCCAAGAAGATTGCCGGTAGCACGTGAAAAGGAAGTGGAGACCATGATTGAGGGAATGGTGAAGGATGGTGTTATTGAACCTTCATCTAGTCCATGGTGTTCACCCGTGGTGCTGGTAAAGAAGAAGGATGGCAGCATGCGGTTCTGTGTTGATTACCGCCGTCTGAACGACGTTACAAAGAAGGACAGCTACCCCTTGCCAAGAATTGATGACACGTTGGACATGCTTACAGGAGTAAAATGGTTTAGCACGCTGGATCTAAAAAGTGGCTACTGGCAAGTTGAAATTGACCCTAAGGACAAGGAGAAAACTGCGTTCACGACGGGAAAGGGTCTGTGGCAATTCAAAGTAATGCCGTTTGGGTTGTGCAATGCTCCAGCAACATTTGAAAGGCTGATGGAACTTGTACTTACCGGGCTAATTGGCGATGCCTGTCTGGTCTATTTGGATGACATCATCATCGTGGGCCGTACGTTTGAGGAACACCTTGAAAACCTGGAACGCGTGCTCATGAAGATTCAGAGTGCCAATCTCAAGCTGAGTCCGAAGAAATGTTCACTATTCAAACGGCAAGTCAACTTTTTGGGGTATGTAGTGTCGGAAGAAGGTATTCGCACGGATCCGGAGAAAATCGCAGCTGTCGAGGATTGGCCGGTTCCAAAAGACAAGACGCAGGTTAGAGCATTTTTGGGTTTGTGCTCCTATTACCGGCGATTTGTGAGGAACTTTGCAGATATAGCCAAACCTCTGCACAAGCTAACCGAGGAGAAGCGACATTTCTGCTGGGATGAAATTTGCAATATCGCATTCCAGGAGCTCAAAGACCGTCTGTGCAAAACACCTATTTTGGGATACCCTGATGCAAGCAAAGAATTTATAGTTGTCACAGACGCAAGTGATATAGGACTTGGCGGTGTGTTGTCTCAACGTAATGGTGACCAAGAGGTCGTGATAGCGTACTTCAGCAAGTCGTTGTCAAAACCGGAAAGGAACTACTGTGTCACAAGACGCGAATTGCTAGCTGTGGTAAAGTCGTTGCAGCATTTTAGCAAATATCTTCTGGGGCGAAAATTTCACTTACGAACTGACCATGCTGCACTAAAATGGCTATTGCAGTTTAAAAATCCAGAAGGACAAGTTGCGAGGTGGATTGAACTACTGCAGGAATACGACTTTGAGATCGAACATCGCAACGGGAAATCTAATGGCAACGCAGATGCACTGTCAAGAAGACCTTGTCCTGAAGATTGCAAACATTGTATTAGGCAAGAGAGTAAGGAAGTGGTATCCGTGAGGATGCTCAGGGCAGACCACCTCAGCAACGAGTGGAAGCACAGCTTACAACGTGCACAGCAGGAAGATCCGGACATCAAGCCGATCCTGGAATGGATGAAGGCCAGTGCTCCCAAGCCCAAGTGGAGCGACGTCTCAGCGATGAGTTCGACCACTAAAAGCTATTGGGCCCAGTGGGACAGCTTGCTGCTTCAAGATGGAGTTCTGTGCCGTAAATGGGAAAATGTTCGGGGAGACAGCTGTTATTTACAAATGGTTGTCCCTAAAGCTAAAGTACCGGATGTTCTACAGCTGTACCATAATGATTATTCAGGAGGCCATCTGGGAGTTAAACGAACTCTACTGAAGATCCGAGAACCGTTTTACTGGGTCCACTGTCGAAATGATGTCGAGGACTGGTGTCGCAAATGTACAAGTTGTGCGGCTGTAAAGGGGCCTCAGACTCGTAGTAGAGGTGCATTGAAGTTGTACAATGTTGGTGCACCATGGGAGAGAATAGCCATTGACGTGGCGGGGCCGTTTCCGGAGAGTGAAAGCGGTAACAAGTATTTCATGGTTGTGATGGATTAGTTCACTAAGTGGCCAGAAGTCTTCGCCATTCCAAATCAAGAAGCTTCAACAGTTGCAGATAAACTAGTCCATGAAGTCTTCTGTCGTTTTGGAGTACCTTTAGAGATTCACAGCGATCAAGGAAGGAATTTTGAGTCCCAAATATTCCAGGAAACTTGCCGAGTTATGGGTACTCATAAAACAAGAACGGCTTCTTATCACCCGCAATCTGATGGAATGGTGGAACGATTTAATCAGACATTGGAGTGGTACCTAGCAAAAGTTGTAGACAATCGGCAACGAGATTGGGACAAGCACATACAACCGTTTTTGTTGTCATATCGAAGTTCTGTTCACGAAAGTACAGCAGTGACACCAGCTTTCGCAAACTTTGGAAGAGAATTACGGCTGCCTGCAGACCTGATCACCGGGATACCACCTGATGCCCCACGCAGTATAACCGATTATGCAAATGACTTGCGGAACAAAATGAATGACATTTATGAGCACGTCAGACAATCGGGCCAGCAAATGTCTGAGAAAATGAAAACCCGGTACGACCGCAAAATTAACAATAAAGAGTTCAACGAAGGTTCATTAGTGTGGTTGCACAATTCAGTCCGCAGCAAAGGGAAATCTCCTAAGCTTCAAGCTAAATGGGACGGCCCGTACCGGATTGTAACCAGGATCAACGATGTGACCTACCGGATACAGAAAGGCGCAAGAGGGACTCCTAAGATCGTCCATGTGGATCGCTTGGCGCGTTATTATGGGACCGATAATGCTCGGGACGAGCATGTCTTAGGAGGGGGCAGTGTTGTGTGAATAAGTCAACTAGCGCCATCTAGTGTCAGGAACGAGAGCGAGGGGAGCTTTGCAGAGAATGACATCACAAATCTCTCAACCGACAGCGCCAAGTTTCTGGAAAGTCTATACTCGCACACTCGTCCCTTTGCGCGCATTCACCTGAATATTCAGGATGTTTCTTTGCTAATTTAAATAAATAGGCGCTGCAAGATGCGATCGGGGCAGAGTTGAACTCGGCGACACAAGCGAAGCTTCAGAGCGGAATTAAGTGAATTAGTGTGTTTAATTATTAGTGTTTTAACTTTAATTTCTGTAAAAAAAATTAAAGTGTTAATTTAGGTAATTTTATCGGCAATTTTTATTGTCACGAACCTCAAGCTCGTAACAGTATGAAAACAAAAGAGATAATACTTGGTTAAATAACAAAAGGATCAGTTAGAAAAATTCCTGTTACAGCAGTGAGCTCATTTTCTATGGAAAATACCAGTTAAGAAAATTAAGAGAATATATTGAGGACGTGCAAATTTTGTACACTCAATTCTCTCAGGAGAGAAAGACCTGTTAGACATATACTATACTATATATGCACTATATACATATACTACCACATATATGTCATAATATACATAGGTCGGAGGACCATTTATTCTTGAGTTAGGTGAGCTAGTGTTCTAACTACATAGATCACTGATGAAAGATTATAAATAAAAATTACAAATAAAATATGCATTTGTATGATGTAGTGATCGACGAAGTCGTAACAACAGCATAAGAAAAATAATATAAAATTTCCAACACGGTGTACAAAATTCGGAAATCTTCACAATCCACTTAGAGGATCTTATATACAAATAATAATAATAAAAACTCACCGGTGCAAAACAACAAGGAACAAAACTTGTGTAATATGCGCCAAGCACAGAGTTAAATAATATTTTTTTCAGTCTCAGATTGAAATCAGCCGTTAGCGTGTCAGCTTCGTTGCGTGCGTGCTGTGGATCATGGGAGCAGCAGTGCAAAGGCGGAGTCTCATTGTCTAATTCTAGGAAAGGACTTGATTGAAATCCAAACAATATGATGTATACCGCAACTCTGTAAAAGTATAAAATAATGTAAAACATAATGAGAGTATGTAACATCTATAATCATCCATGACACTTGATACAAAGAAGTGGCAAACATTGTTATTTTAACCAGCAGTATTTTTTAAGAACTAATGTACTACGTCTGGAGCCTATGTTATCACTTCTGAGGACTAAACTGGTATGCCTCACATCCTGTAATCATTCTGGCGCTATACTTTTCAGATCAGAATGCAGCAGTGCCCATACTGTTGCATGACCCCAGGTTTAGCAATAATCAACATCATCATCATCACCACCTAGTGGATCAGAGTGGACTTTGATAGCTCCACTCTCAACATAGGCCTCCCCCATACATTTTTTCATACGAGTATTTGCCATAATTACCAAGCTTGGGTTGGTAAACAAACTTTTTTATTATTATGAGTTAATTATCAGGAAGATACTGCTGCACATTTCCTAGTTTCTTTCTCTCTGACATCTCTTACGACCCCCGTGGGATGATATGGCTTAGTAGATTCTCTTACGCCGTTACTACACGGCGAATATCCAAAGAAGCACAATAAAAACAAAGTTTAATACGCTGAAGCATATTTTAAACTGAATATAATATTACTTACGGGTAACAGAGGTAAAATATCCCACTAAGTAGATATTTAAGCATTATGAAGTATGTACACCATGCAAGAGCACCCAAAATAACACCAAGTATGAACATCCTGAAAATAATGAGGTAAATTTAAATATGATGACTTTACAGTTTCATTGTCAATGTAGTTACATCCGTCGTGGTTTACAAGTCTTAGCTGTTGAACTGGAAAACAACTTCAAACAAAGAAAGTCTTTTACGACCCTAAGGGCTAAAAATTATTTTAACTGGCTAACTTATTCTTCATACCGGAACACAGCAGAGGGTGTATTATTGCATCACAATTGAACATGCCCTACTGCAGAACACCTTGTTGGACCAGTCTCAAGCACAAGCAGACTATTTTTCTCTGAGCAGCTATAATTTAGTCTTATAATTATAACGCATAAATACTCAAACCAAATAAAATAGGGTTAAAGGAAGCTGAGCAAATTCTTCCCTTTTTTTCTTTCTTTTATGTTTTTCATTCATTTCTTATAACTATTGTATTTTTCTTTCGTTTACATATCATGTTCTATGAATTTGTTTGCTAGATAACAGATAATATTAATATAATTGGGCAATTTTAGTAATTTTAAATTGTTCTAACTTTCTAATTTTTTTATATTCATTTGCAGAAAATAAGAAAACATGGCAGTGGTAGATATAGGTATGTCCAGGGAGAAAACAGAACAATATGTTTGTATGGTCTACTTCTGACTTCCTGCTTCAAGGAAATACAATACATAAATTTTCCATGTCATTAAGATATTTGGGCTGCATTTATTCCATGTTACAGAATACATAATAGTACTACGTACAGAACAGCCACTGAACTCCTCGCACTACCTATACCGCACCCCACCCCGGACTTCATTGTATTTATTTATTTATTTTATTCTTTATTGCAACAATGATTTTGTACAAAAGGCGAGCTTAATGCTATATGGCAAGAGCTAACTTTGGGTAGAACAGAGAGTAAATTATGGGCAGTAAAATTGTCATGATCAAATTGTTGTGGACAACACTGACACTTGAACGAGATCGTACGACCCCGACGCGAACACACGATTTTATAATTTAAATTTAAATTCTACCGGCGCACTTCACTACTAAATTTCACGCAAACATTTGCGCGTGTACAAACGACATTTGCCTACGTAGTACTACTAGTAGGTAATTAATTTGCGAGCATTGTATGGAGTGTCCAAGGTGTGCTAGTTTGTCTGTGTAGGTACCACTCTTTAACTATTTCTGCTGTCAAATAGAAGAGATTGCACTGCTGTTTTGGTCCAAAGGGTGTAAAGAGTGTAATTATAGAATGTGAGGCATTCCATTTGTCTGCAGAGGTGACAACACATCTGTAGCCTTCTTTTCAGTTAGCTGCAGGTGTCTATAGACTATACTAGTCAACATCGGATGGATTGTAAGTTTGTTGGTCACATCAGTGTAAGTGAAAAAAATACATAGATTTACCTCTGTTTTTTTTTCGAGACAATAACAATACAGCAAATGTAATATTATTTTGCAATATATCAATTAATGCATGTTACATTTTCTTTTTTAAATAAAAATTACTTTAAAAACTAGAACCTTCTGAAATTAATAAAACTGTCCATTTATACCGCTAGCATTATACATACAGCAAAGAAATTTTACTATAGTAGGTATGTGCCAAATCGATTGAGAAAAACGATCAATGACCTTTCGGTCGTTTAACCAGGGGCTACAAACCTTCAATATATAGGCACTTTTTATGAGTAGTACTTTATTTATAATGATTTTTTTTATTTTTTTAATAATGATTGACATAATATATATTTATTAACTATTATTAAAAAGTTATGTAAAAGAACGCTGTAGAAGAAAAATCATCTATTGTTATAAAGTACTTTATTCATTTAACAACAAAAAGCATTAATTTATAATACATATAAAGATTCGAGTGATAACGACACCGAATAAGTACGTACTTATTCAAAAGATAAAACTTTATTTTCAATATTATATAAGAACTTTATTTTTATTCGGTGCATGTGGACCGGCCCCAAAAAAGTGACGCATCTCTGGCTGCCATTGTCATGTTTCTTTTAGAATGAACTGACGTAACGCGCGTTTTGTTTATTTTAAAGGGATGAATTTGCAAAAGCTCAATATGGTAATTATATTGCTTCTAATATTTTTTTAATATCAAACTATTATTAAATAAATTGCTGCGTTTTTTACCATAAATTGAAATATACAATATAATAAAAAATAAAAATATAAATTTTGACGACGAAGTTAGTGCATGCAATTGAGGGAGGGCGGGAGGTGCTCTTCAATCCAGGTAAGACACATCATTGTATTTAGTTAGCGGAAGGTTGCAAAGAAATTTTTATTTTTTATTATAATGGATTTCCGCAAAGTAAGGCCTGATTCTATCAATTATCTATAAAATATAACACATTTTTCGCGATGTACCGTAAGATTTTACGATGTTTATAGAAATTACAAACCATTTTATTTAAGAAATAAAAAAACAAAACATATGTTATGTTTTTTTATTTTACATAAGCTGACCTATAAGTGTGAATAATATCAATATTTGAATATTGTTATCACATCTAAATTGAGATTTTGTAAGTTACGCCTATTGACACTCGGCTCATTCTGAGATCATAGTCCGTTTTTCTCAATCGATTTGGCACAAACTATAACACAAAATTCTTTTGTCTTAGAAAAAAATACATGGGTCCAATTTTGGATGAGGAAACTGGGGAATATGTGATGATGATTTCATAAATTTTTCATAGGCCATACCTTCCTGAGCTGCAATTGGTATATGTTATAGTATATTGACAATTGATGCTTAAAAACCTATTCTTAAAATTTTTTGCATAATACACACACACAATCAGCGGGTGTACACGCTCACTCACTCACACTACTTTGTCCAACTTTGTCTAAACACCGGCTATTGTGTGGAAATGATTTTAATCTTTTTATTTCTATGAACTCGTCTTTTACTTTTCAAGGTTTAATTTTAATGTATTAAACAGACTACCTACATTTCTTCTCATAACAAAAATTCCATAGTAAAATTTTTCTTACCGGGCAGCAATTGTTGCATGCGGCAATAGTTTAGGAGGGAGAAAATATCTTAATATGGCCAAAGTAATGCTAAAGACCAGCCTTCTCCCGATAATAGTCACTATAAATGCCACCAGATGAGGATCTATCAGATAAAAATTCTGAAAAGAGTCACAAAAATTGCTGATTAAGTTAAATATTTTGCAAATCACAATGATTTTTTCAAATAAAAATAACCAAGCTTTATATTAAAAGTATTTAAAGCGATATGTGTAAGATCTTACCATAGCTTGGTTAGTATAAGAGTGTGGTAACCACCACACTGTCCTATATAAATTAAGAAACTGTAATCCAGCCGCCACAAGTGTGAAGATAAAAGTCATAAACTCAAATAACAGTTCCCCATCTTGCGGGATGTATGGAAATGGTATATGTTTGGGCGGGAGCAGACCATCAGATAATTTGATGTCTGTTGTGCCCATAGTTGATGATGGTGTTGCAGTTGGTGATAAACGAGCAGTACGACTCACTCGTTTCCCACCTCCATTCATATCCTCTTCTGGTAAAGACACTGGTCCCTGTAATAATAGAACACAACAAACAAATTAGTATTTATTTTGCGGAAGGGATGAATCCAAGCCTACTCCAACGTACCTTTACTATTACTGAACATAGGCTTTCCCCATAGATTGCTTTATAGGGGGGATATTTCCCAAAGTAGCCACGCTAGGCAAGGGGGTCGGCAACTGCAGTTATTTATTTTTTGTCATTATTATGAAGACGCTGCTGCCCATCTCTTGATATGTTTCCCTCTGTCACCTCTTACAACACCCATGGGATAATATGGGCAGTGGATATACTTACACAGCCACCACTAGCCACTACCTGGTACTCCCGCTTCCCCCTGAGATATGTCAATAATCTTATTTTTACGTTTAAGTGTTTAATTTACAAATACTATACTACTGAAACAAAGCCAATAACAGTAGCATAGGTAGTAGTGCAGGTAAACCAATATATACCCACTTCATATAAGGTGTATTACAAATGTCATTTTAATGAGCTAAATTTTAAAAAAACTGTGGTCATGTTGGCATTTTGGGCCTTAAAATATTTCAGAATGCCTCTGCTTTGGATAAAAAGTGAAAGTTTGAGTCAATGTTTAGTTATCTCTACAGGTATCTGAGATGAAAAGCCAAAAGTTTTAAGACAGTTTTTTAACGAGAGATATTATGGCAGTTTTGGATGTCAACTTTGATACGGGTTTAGATATAATTATTTCTTATATTTACATCAACACTACGCACTGAATAAAATTGTTTATATGGACTTTATCATGTTTAAATAACTTATTTTTAATTCCTGATGACAGTGTTGCCACATTGAATTACCTTAGGTCTCTAGACTGCCGTCAAAAAGTCCCTAGTTATACATGAATTTATTAACAAAAAAAGTCCCCAAATGTAGCTAAATTTAATTTTATTAAAAAAAACGCGAAACAAAGATAAAATCGAACAATACATTCATCTAACATTAATATATATATTTATAATAAGCCTGATGATTCGGGTGATTTACAGCATTCATGGTCACTGGGGGGACTGAGATATTTGAAATCCCAATGTCATAGTTACCACAGTTACCTTTAGTTATTTAATATAAACTTTTGGTCCAATCTACGTAATACAAGCTTAAAGTAATATTATTGAGATCTTATAGTGGTATACTTGGGTTTGAATCTAATTTTGTTAATTATAGGATCCCAAGCAGATGGCAGCATCCATCCATCTTCTATATTGAAATTAGGATGTTTTTTTTTAATTTCAATAGCTTCACATATCATCCTTAGTGGGAATCGGTATTCTTTTGCAAAGATTTTTTATAGGATAGGGTGACAAACCAGCACACAGTCCACCTGTTGGTAAGTGGTTGCTGCGGCCCATAGATATTTACATCTATCCTCGATTACAAATCAAAATGCAGATGCGTTGACACCCTTGAGGAATAAGATGGATTGCCTCATTTTCAGTAAAAAGGGTTATAGTTTATCAAATCTGATGTAATGGTGGGGACGATCTTATACATCTTAACAGACTGCAGACTTCCAGGAGTGTAAGCTATATTTACTTTCATGCAGGTTTTTATAGATTGTTTTATGTTATGTAAATGAAACCACATTCACAATCTGACTTACACTTGATGAATGGTAAAAATTGACTAATCTTCTTCGGCGGCTTGTAGTATGTTTCAATTAAAGCTCACTTCAAGATGTAGCCAACCCTGTCTGTGACTCCTTTGACATATGGTAGTACAGCAGGAACATGCTCAACTGTGGTCAGCTTCACTCAGTCACTGTGACATAGGTGCGGGACTTGAAGCATATTGCATCTTGCAATACTTGCTTGCCATGCTGAAACTTGGTGGCTTGATGTTGTCTGTTACGGATTCCTTGTGCACTATAAAACAAGGATTTACTCACTGTAGTTAACTGTGATGGTGAGATTCACCGTTTAAATATCGGTTGGTATAGGTCTTATTCCTATACAGTGTGACCAATAGTGTTATATATATATATATATATATATATATATATATATATATATATATATATATATATATATATATATATATATATATATATATATATATATATATAGACAGATGTGACGCAGTGTTTGAGTAATGTTGCATATTCTTCAGGCATGTTGTTTTCTTCTAACTTCCTGGTTACAATTGAGATGCAGTCATCAATAGGTAGGCATGTAAATAATGGCTGAACATCAATACTGACCATAGTTTCATTGTCAGCGAGATGTAGGTCTTTTATCTCACTAACAAAATGGTATGAATCCTTTGCGTGCTCTGGTATGTCCTCTCAGTGGTGACAGTATTTTTGTCATGCATTGATCCAACATATAGGTTGGTGAATGATTTGGCTCACTATGGGATGTAGTGGAGCATTTCCTTTGTGTATCTTCAGTAACCCATACAACCTCAGTGGTTTGGCACATGATAGTGCTATCGAATTCATGTAGAGATTTAATTTGACACTTTTACAATTTTACCATCTGAGAGAGGAACTGCACTTTCAGATCACCTTAACTCTATAAACTCTAAACTACAGTACAATTTACAATGGAGTTAGAGGCAAATAATTCTTTAGCTTTACTATATGTTTTAGTCATCCGAAATCCTGATAACACTATTGGCCATCACAATACCATATCACCATCATCCATCACAGTTACCCCGGGCGAATCTTTGTTTCAAAGGAAGGACCACACTCTCACAGAATACCAGTTTAAAATAGCAGCTTAATGCAAATAAAGCAGTGTTTCGTATGGTGAATATAAAACCAGTGACCCTTTTTACTAAAAACTAGGCCACCGTTGCCACTCGTTAAGACTAGGATTCCATCCTAGTCTTAACGAGTGGCAACACATCTGCGATTTGTAATCGAGGATAGATTTAGATGTCTATGGGCCACAGCAACCACTTACCATCAGATGAACTGTGTGCCTGTTTGTCAACCTTATACTATAAGAAAAATGCTGCCATCTGCTTGACATTCAAAAATCTTGAAGTTTATTATTCAAGCATACCACTGCAAAACTTTAAGATACAGAAAGCTTATTTTGCGTAGATTGGACCAAAAATTTATATTAAAAAACTTTAAGATACCGTAAGCTTGTTTTACGTAGATTGTACCAAAAATTTATATAAAAAAACTGAAGGTAACCAGCCTAACTTTGTCATTGGGACGTCAAACATCTCAGCCCCCCTTGAACATGGGTGCTGTAAAGCACCCTTAACATGTGTAAGCATTACATAAACACTCACACCTGTCACCCAGATGGGTAGGCAGAAACTACAGATTACTCTCTCGCCTCTTCCACATCCATATACCTCCGTATACATGCTTGTCAGTTAAGGGTACTCTTAATTTGTCCCATTTTTAGTATATCGCCAATTTGGTCGACAAACTTTCGCCAAGGACGTCCCTTTTCAACTCTTCCATTCACTTCTCCAACATATATTTGCTTGTCAGTCTTTTCCTCATTCATTCTTTCTACATGACCAAACCACCGAAGCATTCCTTTCTTAATCCTGGTCACTGCCTCATCTTGCAAACCACACTCTTCTTTTATCACACAGTTTCTCACCCTGTCACTCAGATTCAGCCCTAACATACTCCTTAGCGACCGCATTTCTACTGCATTTATTCTACTCTTGTGCTTCTTCTGCCACACCCAACTTTCACTACCATATGTTAAAGTAGGGACTAATACAGCATTGTGAATTGCCATACGTGCCTTTTTTGACACATTCTGACTTTTCACAATAGAGTGTAGAGCCCCATTTACTTTATTTCCAGCATTTACTCGTCGTTCAATATCCTTATCATATCTCTCATCCCTGCTGAATACACATCCCAAATATACGAACTCATCCACTTGCTCAATTAACTCTCCTTCTATTCTTATTTTACATACCCTTTTGCTTTCTTCTCTTTCAAAAACCATCACTTGCGTTCACTTTCATTACCCTTTCCTTTAATGACATTTTCACTAATGTAACCATCATTTGCAACTCGGCCGCCAACGACGCAAGTATGACTTGGTCATCGGCGTACAAAATGCATTTGATGGTTAACTCACCCATTTTTAACCCGCATTCTTCAACTTTAAAATTTTCCAAACAACTGTCCATAAATAGGTTGAACAGCCACGGGGAAGCTACACAGCCCTGTCTGACACCTTTATGGATGCCAAACCAGTCCGAGTAGGCCCCGTGGATCCTAACACAAGCACTTGAGTCTCTATACAGAGACTTTAATGCCTGTATTAAACCAGCGCTCAACCTAAATGAGTTCAGCGTTTGCCATAACACATTCCTGTCCACTCTGTCATAAGTCTTTTCCAAGTCCATGAACGCACAAAAAACTTTTTGGTTTTTCGCCAAAACCTTCTCCGCGATCATGCGCATGGAAAAGACTTGATCTGTACACCCCATTCCCTTTCTAAATCCCGCTTACACATCCCAAATTTTTTCATTAGTTTCTTTCATAATTCAATTACTTTCAATTAGTACCTTGGCATACAGTTTTCCCACAATGCTAAGAAGGCTGATACCACGGTAGTTTTTAGTCCAGCTGTGACCCTTTTACCTTATATATTGGGACTATCACAGCTTTGCACCAGTCTCCCGGTACCCGCTTTAGTTCCCAACATAAATTAAACAAGCTGTACAGCGGTCCTGCCACCACTTCCTCTCCAGCCCTTAGCATTTCGAGTGAAACTCTATCATATCCGGCTGCCTTACCTACTTTCATGCTTTTCATTGCTTTCATTATTTCATCTATACATATCTCCCTATCTCTTTCATCTTCTTTCGGAATTTCTATTTCATTTAGTTCACACGTCTCCTCACTCATAAATACGCTTTCAAAGTATTCCTTCCATCTCTTTAGACTCAACACTTCATCATTCAGAATACAGCCATTCTTGTCTTGTATCGCATTCAATCCAGGCTGTTGAATGTCCCCTGGTATTTCTTACGAGTTTCCAGAACATTTTAATATTTGACTGGAAGTTATCCAATATTCTTCTATCATTCTTTCTTGCTTTTTCCTTTCAACTAATTCTTTTACTCTCTCATTTAGACATTTAAACTCTGCCTTTTTTCTTTCAATCTCATCATTCATACCACCAGAATTACCAGCTTTGATTGCTAGAAAATCTAGCCATGCTCTCTTCTTTGCTTCAACTTCCATATGTAACTCATCATGCCACCATAACATATTGTCTTTCCTTTACACATACTTCGGTAGCTGCATCCACTAAACCTTTCTTAACATTATGCCACACATTCTCCAAGTCTAACTCATTCACACACAACTCACCAAATTACTTATTTACTTTATTTTCTCTCAGTCTACATTTGTACTTGTCTTTCACATCTTCATCTTGTAACCTCTCAATTCTTATATGCTGTAACGCAGTGGTAGACACAGATGTCTGATGCCGCCAACGTCTGAATAAACCCCTAATTCGGCATAAGACCAGGTAGTGGTCCGTCCCCACGTTGGACCCCCGGTAAATCCTTGTATCCACAACTGCGCTCCTCATTCTTTCATCCACAGTTATGAAATCTATCATGCTTCTATCATCACCTCTTTCCCAAGTATAAATATGAATCTTCTTATGACGAAAGAAAGTGTTCGTCACAAAAAGATTCCTTTCCATACATACGGTGAGGAGGCTTTTACCATTCTCATTAATACTTTCATCACCAAATGTTCCCAGTATCCTTTCATAGCCAAGCCTCCTCACCCCAACCCTTCCATTAAAATCTCCTAACATATCAATATTTTCATTTTCCTTATATATCATTAACACCATCCTTACCATCTCCCAAAACTGCTCTCGGATATAAGTGGGCTTAGACATGTCTGGGGTGTAAACCCCTAGAACAAACAACTTCTTTAGGCCCACTTTTATTCGTATCCATAGCAGTCTCGGGCTTACACATTCGTACTCTTTCACACATTGACCCATTCTTTCTGAAAGGATGATACCGACTCCCTGGCATGTCCGCTGAGTCTCGTCTACACCGAACAGTATGCGGTATATATGCCATGTGCAGTGACATCCTTTCCCTTCCGCTTCGTCTCATTTAACACATCTATTCCTCTATCATACATCATATTGCATACTTCTTCCATCTTATTATTCATTGCTCCACATACATTCAGCGTCTTCGTACGTCTTACGACGTACGTCAGCGTCTAGCTAGACGGGCCTCCGCAATCCTCTTTTCACCCCTCCGGGAGACAGAACGTGACGGGTAGCAAAACCCGTCGCTAGTTTTCCTCCCGGAGATTCTTGGCACCCTGCCCCATTAAAAGGGCACCGGGAACTCGGAGCCACTTCTATTCCTCCTTGCCTCATGGTGCGAAATAGTGATGCAACAAATACGAATATTCATATTCACCGAATAGTAGACATTTACCGAATATTTGTATTCGGCGAATACTTATCACAAATATTTAAAACTAATATTTTTGTACGCAACTCGCCGTTTGGACGCCGTTAGGACCTTAGCTGCAATGACGGCTACATAAGGGCAGGGGAGTTAATACTCATTTTAACACTCAAACAACTGAAAGATTCTCAACAAGCTAACAATATGCCTAAACATGTTTTGTTTTAAGATGTTGAAACTAGATAGGATTCAACATATCAGATGTTGAAGAGGTTACATGAACAATGCATAGCGATTCAAGATGTTTTACAATCTCTACCAAATTGTTGTCATGTAATCACAGCAAGGCAATAGGCTCTTACGAGCCAAATTATTGATATTCCGGCCAATTTTGAAGAAGCTACTAAAGAGCTAAACAAAGAATCAACGACATTATCTCAAGCAACCCCAATAATACGAAGTCTTAAATCTTACCTCTGATCCATTGGACTATTATTAAGCGAGAAGATGTCCATTCTTCAAGGCTGAAAAAACTCACCCAAAAAAAGAACAGAAACAGTAGCCTCGGAAAGGCTTGTTTTTGACGGCTGAGAACATACAGACTGTTAAAGAAACACGCCTAACACCAGAAAATCTACAAATTCAATGTTTTTTAAATATTAATTTGCCTGTTGTAAATTTTAATTATTAGAAATTTTACTTAATGGAACATCATCAAATAAATTAGTAGTAAAAAAAGTTTTTCAGTACCATGACGAGATATTCGTATTCATATTAGTAAAATATTCGTTGTCTCACTAGTAAGCATTGAATGCAATAAAGTCTGTATATATAGTTTTATTCACAGCGTTTAAATAGAGTTGGGCCGAATAGCCACCGACTAATCAGTAAAGCCGATTAATCGGCCTATTTGTAGTCACCAATTAGTCGGTGATTAATTTGCTAAAACGGCCAATTAATCGGCTTTTTATTTTATTATTTTTAGCTAAGGTTTTTTCGTGATTTTCTGCGTGGTAACTGCGGCTTCATTGAAATGAGTAAAACTTTATATTTAAGAAAAGTGTAGTTTCTCTCCCATGCGTGAACTCACATCAGATTTATATGTAGGGAAATTAAATTAATAATAAAATAAGTAGGTTCATACATAACTTTTATTGAAAAATTAGTCTCACATTTTTTAATGTTAATTATTCTGGACATAGGAACTGTGGTAAAAAAAGAATCTGTTGTAGCTATTTAAAACTAAACAAAAACCTAAGTACTTACTATTTTAATTCTACTTTTTAACTTTTTCTAATTGTAATGCAGAGTAGTGACACAAAAAAATAAAATATTAATAATTATATATTATTCTAAATAAACTTTTAAAAAAACAAATTTCAAGTCTCTCCCTTTGCATAAAAAAAAACTTAATTATAAGTAAAGTTTGTTAAGCTACATGCATATAGATTTTTAAAAGAAAAATAGAACATACTTGTTTCTGTACTTAAAACTAAATTGTTATGGTTTTTGTACTAAAAATTAAAACAAATTGTTATTTTTCTGTACTTAAAATTACAGTGAATTGTTTTTTTTACTGTAATGTTATTAAATAAAGAATCTATAATCATCTAATAATTTGTTAAAAAGAAATACTAAATTTGAAAAAGTATTGAAGGCTTTTTAAAAAATATTTAATTTATTTGTTATTTTTAACCAGTAGCAAATTGTAATGCAAAAAGGCCAAAATCTCAGCCTTTTCTAGTTGAAGTCGATTTATTTTTGTTTCATATATACTAGATATTCCTTGCCTCAGAAAAAAGTCTCTCACTATACACTATATTTCAAAAGCTCCCACTCCGGACACCCCTGCTTTTAAGTTTAGCCAATTTAACAGTCGTGATGTTAAGAGAGCCATAATGTCCATCCATTCAAATTCGATTGGTAGTGACTGCATTAGTCGGAAAATGGTCATCCCTCTCATTGATCTCCTTTTACCTATAATCACGTCTATCCTGAATAAATCATTGAATTCTGCTTTTTTCCCTTCAGCTTGGAAAGAAGCATTTGTAGTTCCTCTTCCGAAAAAGTCAAATCCCTCTAGTTTTTCCGATTATAGACCTATCTCTATTTTGCCTTTCTTTTCCAAAGTTCTAGAACGTCTTGTGCACAATCAATTAAGCACCTATCTTTTAAAACACAATCTTTTAAATACCTTGCAATCCGGTTTCCGTCCTGGCCATAGTACGACTACTGCACTTTTACAAATCACTGATGATATTCGGTATGGTATGGAGAAACAAAAGCTTTCTCGAACAAAAGAATTCTCACGTTGCTTGATTTTAGTAACGCATTTAATACTGTAGATTTTGATATCTTGTTAAGCATCCTAGGCTCTCTCAACATATCTCCAACTGTAGTTGACTGGTTTCGAAGCTACTTGTTTGGTCGCCGACAGCGAATTCAGGTGCAAGAGGTTTTTTTCCACCTGGATTACTATAGCTGTTGGTGTACCACAAGGTGGTGTGTTGTCTCCTCTCCTTTTTGCAATTTTCATTAACTCTATAAGTCATAATTTGTCCTCTTCCTACCACTTGTATGCTGATGATCTCCAAATCTATACTCAGTCCTCTCTTGAAGATCTATCTAAAGCAGTTGACACTATTAACGCTGATCTGACTTGTATTTCGAATTGGAGTAAATGTTATGGTTTAACTATTAATCCTAAGAAAACTCAGGTCATTGTCATCGGTAGTTCTAGATTAATTGGTAAAATTGACTGGTCTTCCCTACCCCCTATTATACTAGACTGCACTCTAATCCCTTACAGTAACAAGGTTAAAAACCTGGGGTTGTATCTTGACTCCTGTATGTCTTGGACCTCACAGGTTAATGAGGTCAGTAGAAAAATGTTTGCTGCGTTAAGCTCTTTACGTAGATTACGTAATTTCCTTCCCACAGCAACTAAAGTTACGCTCGCCCAGTCTCTTCTTCTGCCTATCCTTGACTATGCTGATATTTGCTATCTTGACATTACCGAGGAGCGAGCCGACGACGAGCTTGAGCGCATTCAAAATTTATGCATTAGATTCATATTTGGGCTTCGCAAATATGATCATATCTCCGAATTTCGCAAACAGCTCAAATGGCTCGAGATCCGCCTTCGCAGGAATACTCACATTCTTTCCGCGTTTGTTTAATCCTTCTACTCCTCTTTATTTAAAAAACCGTTTTCAGTATCTTTCTCTTACCCATAATTGGTTCCTTCGATCCTCCATCAATCTATCTCTCTATACACCTTTGCACTCTTCTTCCTTTTTCAAGAAATCCTTCACCATAACTCCTTACCTCTCCATATTCGTCGTGCTAAATCTCTTCACTCTTTCAAAATTCTTGTTAAATCGTATTATTTAGAACGCTATTAGATAAATTACTTTACCTTTCTCTTACTCTTTTCATTTAATCTATTATATGATATTTTATATATAACTTTCACTTACTTTTATTTGTATGTATTATTGTATTTTTTTATTATTATTTTGTATGCCCCCCTTTATTTGTAACTTTTGTTTGCATCATTCCTCTACGCAAAGGTTGTCTGGAAGAAATCACTTTCAGTGATAAGACTGCCTATTGTACATACTTTAATTAGTTTTAACTATATTGATGTTTCTGTATTGTGGTGTACAAAAAAGAATAAATAAATAAATAAAATAAATATACACAGAGCTGGCGGGGCAGCAAAGGAAAACTTTGGCTAAACGGGACCTTTCAGGATATATGGAAGAATTTTTGTTCCACCATTTGAATTTATCAACAGATAGGGATCGGCTGGACCGATTAATCAGCCATTTGTTAACCGATTAATCTGCTAATCGGCCCAACTCTAGTTTAAATATAACCAAAAAGTATACAAGGTCTTACGTATTACGTATTACCAAGTTTAAATATTTAATAAAACAAAAACTCTATAAAAAGGGTTATTAGGTATAATATTAATGAATACATGGTTGATAATAACCCCTGGGAATGAGGTGGTCGCTTCCAAGCTGTTTCTAAAATAAATTTTGTAACCACTTACATAGTAAAATTTATTTTAAAAAAAAAGTCCCACTGGGTTTCTTGCTAGTTCTTTCCAGGACAGAGGTCTTTTTCGAACCAGTGTAAAAAATCACTTTCAATAAGAATCACACGTAATCTATATTGAATAAAAAATTATACTGTTCTAACAGATACAAACCTTCTTGGGAACTCCAACAGTTTTTTTTGTCCCCGGTGGAACCATTTTACAAGCAATCGGCGGTAAGGGCCGCTTAATAAGCGGATCTTTAATTATTTTCCGTCGTCTAGAAACAGCTGTGGACGATGTGCTGCTAACTTGTGAATTAGCCCAGCGCCTAGCCAAAAGTATGGTCAGGCAGCCGACAACAGCTGGTAGGAAGAATACGACAAAAGGGCCACTTTCATTTTCGGTACAACTCATCACTTACATGATAAAATGTCACAATGTTTTTATTTAGAATCTCACACACGACACGGCCGTCAAATTCACTTTATTTCACAAAAACCTATAAAGACCAAAATCTAATTACAATTTACAAGCAACAGTATCCTATTCGTAGACAGAGAAACCTCTGTTTTCTCTGTCTTTTGTTTGTTTGTTCTGTTTTTTGGTTTCTCTATCTACGATCCTATTAGTAGTCTGTGCAAGCAAGTAACCATAGCCAACCATAGCTCTCTGACCGTAGAGAGAGAAACCTATAGACAAATTGACGCCTTCTTTCGCATTCGCACACGAAAAAGATAGATTTATGCATACGTCTTGCATAGAAATGAGATAGAGCGGTGTGATTGTTTGTCCCTTTCACCGTGCCGGTTTTTTTGTTTAGCAAACTCTACAGTTTGCTAAACAACTTTGAAAGCGTAGCGATTTAAGGAGTTTACAAGTTAGTTTAAGTGAGAAAAAAGTGTTTTGTGAGCTTAAGATTGGTGAATCTTGTTCGGTTCAGTTCTTAGAACAATTAAAATTTTTATTTAAATGTGTTTAAAAGTCATAAAGATTATTGTATAACCTAAAATTCGTTATCGTCCTTTCTCACTCGAGGCCACGCCGATCATTAGTCTATAGGTTTCTCTGTCTACGTCTCTGACGTCCAATTATCTATAACTTCATGACGTCCAATCAAATTTTTTTAACTTACTGGCTTTATGGTTCTGTGTTCTAGCCCTTCTGAGCCTATCATTTATTTCAGAATCTTCATTTTTATATTTTCTCTTTACAATATGCTGATGCGTCACATTGCGAAGCCCTTGTGAGAATTTGACGACAGCTCAACCTAGCGGACAGTTGATGACGACAGCCACTAAAGTTCATAGGGTGCCCAAGCTATCAAAATAACTTGAGGTTTATATCGACATCAAAGCACCCTGTTTCGTCGTTTTCTCTAATAGTTCACACGCGCGGACACTTAATTCACAAAATTGCATCACTTTTATGAATCAAAATCCACTTCAAACCATTATTCAAGTGACAAAACTGGAGCAACAATGCGTCTACGGCCAAGTTCCCTCCAAAACAATCAAAATATTCTGTCTATAGCATGGAGGTTAGAGAACAGGTGAACGATCGCTGTAGAAAATAGTGTCCCAGAAATATGGATAAAATAAGTGAGGTGCTGCGATCGTTAAGTTGTCTCAATAAAAGCGAGCTGTTGTCGTTAGTTTGAAATAATTATAATATTAATAAAATATAACAATTATAACGAAATAATTATTATTTATTTGGGGTATCTATATAATTTTGTCATCTGGTTGGGTTCTATAAATATATAATTTTAAGTTAAACTGAAAAGATAAATATACATAAATATCAATAAAATAAAATAAATACAAAAAAATACATAAATAAATAAGATCCATTCAGATGGAAGCCCTCGGCAGGGGAGACCGAACGGCCGAGAGTTAGGAGGAAAAAAAAAAGAAACCGGCGGACGATGCGGGCGGTATCGAGCTATCGAGGAGCACCGCCTTCTGCATTTGAGCCCAGAGCGGTCCGTCACGGAGTCCCAGTCACCTCAGACGATCCGAGAGGCTGACTGGGATTAGCCTATTCGCAGAGACGACTACCAGAATAATTTCGGCCGGCAGGCCACCCCACATGTCAGTCACTTCGTGAGCCAGGTTCAGATATTTTGTTCGTTTATCTGTTTCGGCTTTCACGAGGTTCTCGTCATACGGAATGGTAATGTCGACCAAAAATATTCTTGGTAGTGTGCCTGGTCCATCAGCATAATATCAGGCTTATTCGCAAGAATAGTCCTGTCTGTGATGATGGCCCGGTTCCAGTAGAGCCTGGCGCGATCATTTTCGAGCACGGCTTCCGGCAAGTACTTGTAATACGGCAATTTCCGGTCCACGAGACCGTATTTCAGAGCGAGCTCCTGGTGTAGAATTCTGGCTACTAGGTTGTGCCTGTGCAAGTACTCAGAGTTAGAAAGCGCCGGAAACAACCGGAGATGACATGCCTAAGTGACTCACCGGAATGGCGACAAGCTCGACAGACGTTGACGGTGCCATTCTTTAGGATGTATCTCCGATAGTTGTAGGTCTTAATAACCTGATCCTGTATGGCACAGACAAAACCCTCGGTTTCCCCGAAAAGGTCACCGAAACGTAACCAGTTGAGGGAGGCGACTGTATCTACGAAGGGCTCGGACGATCGAGATGACGATCTCGGATGATGCATCCTATGGGACGTCATGGTAATGCGGACTTTTCTATCCAGTACGTTAAGTTCAGTTTGAGTCCACCTGAGTATGCCAGAGGCATACATGAGGACAAGCATGACCCAGCCGTTATATGCGTGTGCCTTATTCACACCGGACAAAAGGCTGTTAAGCACTTTGGTCAAGCGTGCATAAAACATGTCACATTTATTATTTATTTATTTATATTTATTTATTTATTAATAATTATTTGATACATTAGGTTTTTTATAATTTTAATTATTACAAATTATTATTGATTTATTATTATTATTTTTTATATTTCACCATTTTTAATGTTTCATTGTAAAAAATTACTTCGCAGATACTACTTACCAATGGCAACGCGGCTATAAATTCTACAAATTTTCTGGGATAGCCCGCCTGCTTTAGCACGTAGTGATCATTCTCCTGTTCTCTAGCCTCCATGGTCCATAGATAAGAGTGTTAATACTGAGTTTTGGCGGGAACTTGGCCGTAGACGGATTGTTGCTCCTGTTTTGTCGCTTGAATAATGGTTTGAAGTGGATTTTGATTCGTAAAAGTGATGCGATTTTGTGAATTAAGTGTCCGCGCGTGTGAACTATTAGAGAAAACGACGAAACAAGGTGCAGAGAAAACGACGAAACAAGGTGCTTTGATGTCGATATAAACCACAAGTTATTTTGATAGCTTGGGCGCCCTATGAACTTTAGTGGCTGTCGTCATCAACTGTCCGCTAGGTTGAGCTGTCGTCAAATTCTCCCAAGGGCTTCGCAATGTGACGCATAAGCATATTGTGAAGAAAAAGAACATAAAATGAAGATTCCAAAAGAAAGGATAGGCTCAGAAAGTCTAGAAACCAGAGCCGTAAAGCCAGTTAATAAAGAAGAAAGAAGTGTTTGGGCTTGGATACTTGTCCCCTAATACCCCTATGACACTACACTGCATCTGGGTCCTAACTCCTGAATTTTTTAAGCTACGTATAGACATGCTCGATAGTAGCACGAAATATTGCTATTAATGAGCAAATGCTACTTAGTAGCAAGTGTATCAACGCATTGCTAGTAATGAGCATGCTATTTTATGAGTATACTCAAAAATCAACAGTCGTGCGATTTTCGAGCTTGCTACTTGAGGTGGAGGTGGAGGGGGGCGTGCTTTGAGCATGTTTGAATGTGTTTGCTTACTAGCACGCTACTTTTAATCTTCAGCTGGCTTTCCACTATGGGATATAATATATATTATAACCCAAAATATAAATTATATCCCACGACTGCCCTTCACACTGTTATGTGAGATATATCTTTTAACCAGCGTGCGTTCGTCATTGGGCCGTCATTGTCACGTGCGGGGTACAGGAAGTGAAATACAATATGAAAACATCGCTCGGTCGATCAAAAATATTTATAGTTTGGGATGTAATATAAATCTCAGTGGAAATGGTTCCATTTAAAAGTACGGTGAGCGACATCAATTTATATCATGAGATGTAATATAAATTATATTATACCCATAGTGGAAAGTCGGTTTTTCTCCCCTGTTTTTACTATTCGGATGGCTTTGTATGTTTTGCATTGTTTTTATCCGAGTAATTTCTTGAGTAAACTGAGTTTTGTTGTGAAAAATGATGCGCTGGGGAGACTAAAAAACTTTAAATTTTATTTTTAACTACCGAAACCATGAATGTCTTTGGAATCCTGGTTCACCGATGTACAAAAATAATATAGCACGTAACTTCTTCGATCACTTACGATGATTTATTAAAAGTAATGATTTTGAAAACTTTGACAATGAAAATGCTTAAAACCAAAATTAAAAACTTAAGATCAGTGTATCACACAGATTTGAAAAAAAAATGAAAATTATAAGAGGACCGGTGTTGGAAAAATACAAGCCTGCCATTTGTTGGTTTGAAGAATTGCATTCATTTTTTGGTGATACAAATGTATATCGTACAACTTTAAGTACCGGCATGGTGAGTACCGTTTACATATATCTAAATATTGATCGCATAATCCTGCCATGGTACAGCTTCTGTTGTTACGAACAGTTGTGCATAAGCAGTGGTAGAGCCACGCGGCAGCTTTGCTGTTGCACGTATGGGCCGGCTCAAACCGGGGTGGTACCACGACCTCACAGAATACCGGCGTGAAGTGGAAGCTCTGCTTCCGCGTTTCGTCTGGTGAGTGCAGGTGGCCGGAGGCCCAAATCCCCCCCCCCCCCCATCAACATGGTAGCGGAATTAAATAATGATAGACTACCCCAGGAGGGTACCAGCACCCCTGGAGAATCCCTCGCTGAGCATCCACGACCATGTTTCTCCACTTCTGAGCGTGGGTGCTCAGGCTGCCCCGCGTATTCTGGGGGGGGGCAAAATTCCGCTCAAGACTACAACTGCTCGGGGTAAACGGAGCAACAAGACCAAGGCGACCCCTGCCACGCTGTCCGTGAATTTCTGCAATATCAGGGGACTTCACTCTAACCTAAACGCCGTCCACTACCATCTCGAGACGGCGAGGCCGGCTCTGCTCTTTCTGACCGAGATGCAGGTGTCCCCTCCGGCTGATGTCTCGTATCTCTCCTACCCGGGGTACAAACTGGAACACTCCTTTGTGCCTCGGGCTGGAGTTTGCGTTTACGTCAGAGAGGACATCTGCTCTCGACGCCTCGGCAGACTTGAAGGTTCGGACCTGTCCTTCCTTTGGCTACGCGTAGACAGCGACGACCATCCGCGCGTCTACGGGTGCCTCTATAGGTCCCATAGCGGTAATGCCGAAACAGACCGACTCTTCGACCACGTCCAAATGGCTGCAGATTTGTTGCTACAGCAGATCCCCTCCGCAGAGATCGTGATCCTCGGCGACTTTAACGCCCATCACGCCGAATGGCTTGGTTCACGTTTAACCGATCATGCGGGGAGATCTGTTCATGATTTTGCCTTGGCATATGGTCTGACACAACTGGTTACTTCGCCTACGCGGATTCTAGATGTGGAAGATCATGCACCTTCCCTGTTGGACCTTCTGCTGACCTCTCACCCGGACGGATATCAGATTTCCGTCGACGCCCCTTTAGGCTCCTCGAACCATTGTCTGGTCCGGAGTGTTGTGCCACTCACGCTGAAATCGCGGTTGCATTCTGCAGGCTGCCGCCGTGTTTGGCACTATAGGTCAGCCGATTGGGATGGGATGCGGTCTTTCTTTGCATCCTACCCTTGGGGGCGGGTTTGCTTCTCGCCGTATGATCCCAACGTTGTTGCGGATTCTGTTACTGATGTGGTACTTCAGGGTATGGAACTTTTTATTCCTTCCTCTGTGGTGCCCATTGGAGGCAAGTCTCAGCCATGGTTTGGTCGCTCCTGTAAAATAGCATCATGCTATAAGCAGGAGTGCTACCAAGCCTGGGTTGATGCATCAGCGTCCCGGGATGTAAACACCAGCGCTCTAAAAAAGAAGTATAATTCCGCCTCTAGGTCCTTCAAAAGAGTCATTGCCAAGGCAAAGTCAGAGCACATAGGCAGAATTGGCGAGAAACTAGTTCGCCTTCCTTCTGGAACCCGTGCATTCTGGTCTCTCGCCAAGGCTGTCCAGAGGAATTTCTGTCAGCCATCTCTTCCATCTCTGCACAGGGAGGACGACTCACTGGCCCATACTGCAAAGGAGAAAGCCGATCTTCTAGGCTCCTTCTTTGCGTCTAACTCGACTCTCGATGACGGGGGGAGTACGCCGCCGACCATCCCGCGGTGTGAGTGCTCCATGCCGGAAGTGCAGTTCACACAGCGCTCGGTTCGCAAAGCACTCCTCTCCCTGGACATCCACAAGTCGAGTGGGCCTGACGGAATCCCCCCAATTGTGCTGAGGACGTGTGCTCCAGAGTTGGCACCGGTTTTAACGCGTCTTTTCCGGTACTCCTACTCCCTAGGCGTAGTCCCAAAATCATGGAAGACGGCTTTTATCCACCCGATCCCTAAAAAAGGCGACCGCTCAGACCCGTCCAACTACCGGCCAATCGCCATCACCTCCTTGTTCTCCAAAACAATGGAGTCCATTGTAAACTGCCAGCTCATGAGGTACCTTGAGGATCACCAGCTGATTAGTGACCGCCAATACGGTTTTCGCCGTGGTCGGTCAGCTGGTGATCTTCTGGTCTACCTCACGCACAGATGGGCGGAGGCAGTAGAGTTCAAGGGGGAGGCATTGGCCGTTAGTTTGGACGTTGCGAAGGCCTTCGATCGGGTTTGGCACAAAGCGCTTCTTTCGAAGCTCCCTTCCTATGGGCTTCCCGAGAAATTGTGCGATTGGACCATCAGCTTTCTTGCAGATCGGAGCATCAAGGTCGTTGTAGACGGTGCAAGCTCCGATTGCAAGCCTATTAATGCTGGTGTTCCACAGGGCTGCGTGCTATCGCCAACGCTGTTTCTTCTGCATATCAATGATATGTTGCATACCCGTAACATTCATTGCTATGCGGATGACAGCACTGGTGATGCTCTTTACACCGGCCGAGCCAATATTTCTCGGGAAAACGTCCCCGAGTGCCGGGACAAACTTGTGTCTGAAGTCGAGTCTTTGCTGAACAGAGTCTCGGATTGGGGACGACTAAATCTAGTGCAGTTTAACCCCCAGAAGACACAAGTTTGCGCGTTAACCGCTAAAAAGAACCCCTTGGTCGTATCCCCTCAGTTTCAAGGCACTCCCCTTGCTGCCTCAGCCAGTATCGGAATCCTCGGCGTCGACATATCGAGTGACGTGCAGTTTCGTGGTCACTTGGAAGGGAAGGCCAAATTGGCCTCTAAAAAGCTTGGCGTGCTCAGCAGAGCGGGACAGTATTTCGTGCCGGCACACCGCCTGCAACTTTACAAGGCGCAGGTTCGGCCGCACATGGAATACTGTTCCCATCTCTGGGCTGGGGCTCCCCAGTACCAGCTCCTTCCACTTGACCGCGTCCAGTGCAGAGCGGCTCGAATCGTCGACGACCGAGTGCTTTCCGATCAGCTCGATTCACTGGCGCTGCGAAGAGATGTTGCATCTCTTTGCGTATTTTATCGCATCTATCACGGGGAGTGCTCTGAGGAATTGTTCGGATTAATCCCAGCCGCCAAATTTCGTGAACGCACTACACGGCAAACTTCCCGATACCATCCACACCATCTTGATGCTTGGCGGTACACCACTGTACGTTTCACAAGGAGTTTTCTTCCACGTACAACCTCTCTGTGGAATAGTTTACCACCGGCGATTTTTCCGGACCGATACGACCTGGGGACCTTCAAGAAAAGAGCTTACTCCTTTCTAAAGGGCCGGCAATGCACCCGCAATTCTCCTGGTGTTGCGGTTGATCATGGGCGGCGGTAGTCACTTAACATCAGGTGAGCCGCATGCTCGTTTGCCCCCTCTTCTATAAAAAAAAAAAAAGCATTTCTTATTTCATCTGCCTGTCGAGAAGCATGGTTATTATGTGTTGCTGGTAAACCTTCCAAAGCTGTGCGCCATCTCCAAGTTCCTGGTATTACAACACGTTGTTGCGTGATGTACGGAACGGATATCCTATGAGATGTTTTCCACAACAACAAGAACAACAAGAACAAGCTGCCAACGTGATAATATCTACTTTTTTTGGTGACATATCTATAGTGTTTAGGAACACTCGAAATCTTGTAACCAAAATACCAAAGGCGTTTTCGGCAATTCTTCTCGCTCTTGACAAACGGTAATTAAAAAGTGGTTCTTTATGAGTTGGCAGTAATGCGTAGGGCTTCACGAGGTAAGGTTTTAACGGAAACGCAGCGTCTCCGATAATAACAGAATGCTGTGGTATATTAAGAGATTTTCTTTGCAATGCTTGCCCTAAACTTGATTGTGCGTAAATACCTCCATCAGCAGCTCTCTTGTTAGTACCAATGTTTACATAAGAAAAACAATAATTATCGTCAACTAAGGCCAACAAAACGATACTGTGGCAACCTTTGTAATTAAAGTAATCTGAGGTATTGTCCGGAGCAAAAATGTTTATGTGCTTTCCGTCCAATGCCCCTATACATCCCGGAAAATACCACTTATTTCTAAATCTATTTTCAATTTGCTTCTATTCTTCGTAGGACGGCATCTGTAAGAGAAAAAAACGTCATCTCCGTGTCCATATAAAATTAAATGTCAATGTAAAAGTCACTTAATGATATATTTTTTTTTACAGAATGAGTCATACTCACCATCTACACCAAGTGAACGCGATAGCAATCGACCAAACAGTGCTCTGCAGTCAATTACGGCCAAAGATACACCTCAATCACCTAGTACTGTACAATCACAAATAGATCGTAATCGCGTAATCTCAATCACAAGGAGAAGGGTCCCAATCGCAAACTGATGAAAAAAGATCTCTATTAAATTCATCTAATCAAAATTGGCCACAACGAAGATTTACACGTTGACGAAGAAATAATAATGACAACTCTATTACCGCTGCTTTACAACGACTTGAAAATATATCATCTAATATAAATACACAGCCACAATATGATGGTTTCATTACTTTGGTCTTAATGTGGCATCAAAAGTACGAGCATTACCATTACACGTCACGCTGAACTTGCAGAACGAAATACAATCAAACTTATTGTCAGTCGTCAACAGATATTTTCAAACATGCCTTACACGTTAGATTCTCTTGTTCTGGGTGCAACTACACTTCCGCTTACAACAAACACACAAAATCGACAAACATTCATTCCAGAAACTGCAACAAACACAAAAAACCAGCAAACATCTACTTTAACTACACTTTCGCTTACAACAGACTCACAAAATCAACAAACATTCGTTCCAGAAACTGCATCAAACACACAAAATCAACAAACTTTTACTTTAACTACACTTTTGCTTACAACAGACTCTCAAAAGCAACAATCATTCATTCCAGAAACTGCATCAAATACACAAAATCAACAAACTTTTACTTTAACTACACTTTCGCTTACAACAGACTCTCAAAATCAACAAACATTCATTCCAGAAACTGCATAAAACACACAAAATCAACAAGCTTTTACTTTAACTACACTTTCGCTTACAACAGACTCTCAAAATCAAGAAACATTCGTTCCAGAAACTGCATCAAATACACAAAATCAACAAACTTTTACTTTAACTACACTTCCGCTTACAACAGACTCTCAAAAGCAACAAACATTCATTCCAGAAACTGCATCAAACACACAAAATCAACAAACATTTTTTAAATTGTTTTAATGTCATTAAGATTCAAAGAGGCAGGTATTCAAATCTAAAAAAGGTTTTATTGTAATTAAATCTGAAATATTCTATTCCCGATTATTTCAGTGTGCCCCTCCGTACAACAGACTCTCAAAATCAACAAACATTCATTGCAACAACTGCAACAAACACACAAATTAAAAACTAACACAAATAAAAAACTGCAATAAACAGAAGACGAAGAAGAACATTCTCGACCAAATGCTCTAACTATTGCTTCAAAGAGTATTAATTTGTTTTTTTTTTTTAACAAAATAGATTGTTATTTAGAATTTTATGATAGCTAAGTTATTCAGAATATTTAAACTATTAAATAGGTTATGTACCTACATGTTAAAACCAGACTGATGTTGTTTTATAAAGTCTGCTAGGTATATAGCTAGTTTTGTTGTTAAATATAGGTACTTATTAATTGATTTACTTACTTTACTTATCTTCACGCACAATCCCTAACGGGGTAGCCAGAGAGAACAGATCGCCAAGTGTCACGATCCTTACATACCTCTTTCGCTTCTTTCAGGTTCATTAACTTCTTCATACATGCACGTCTAGGTATCCGAGTACTCTTGACCCTCCCCTCTTCGAGCAATTTGCTCACATGGTCTTCGAAAGTTAGTTTGGTCTACCTCGACACCTTTTAATATTTACTTTCGCTCTATATATTTTCTTCACCATTCGGTCTTCACTCATTCGTTCAACGTGCCCAAACCATTGGAGTACGCCCCTATCAATTTTTGTGATAAGGTCATCTTTCAATCCTGCCATATTGCGAATCTCTTCGTTTCGCTTTCGGTCGGCTATGGTAACGCCACACATTTTACGAAGAGATCGCATATCCACTGCATTCAACTTGCTTTTATGCTTCTTCTAGCATACCCAGGTTTCGCTGCCACATAACAAAGTCGGTACCAACACTGCGTTATGTATTGCAAGGCGTGCACTCTTCACCACGCCTTGCCTTTTGACTAATGCATTCAGGGCACCATTGACTTTGTTTCCGGCAGCGACACGCCAATCCACATCTAAATCACATCTTCCATCCCGGCTGAAAGCACGCCCCAAGTATACAATTTCATTTACCTGTTCTAGACATTCCTGATTTACCCATATTTCACATTTCGTTCTCTCTTCGTCCTTTTCAAATACCAGAACCTTAGTTTTATTAGCATTCAAACGGAGACCTTTAATTTCACATTCCTCTTTCATACACGTGACTAATGCCTGCAGTTCTGCTTCTGATGGTGCAATAAGCACTGCATCATCAGCATACAGCAGACAATTTACTTTAATGTCACCCAATTTCACACCCAAACAGCTATTTTTCAGCTTCTGTAAACAGCTAGCAGCAAGCAGCAGTATGAAACTGTATCTCGACAGCTGTTTACAGCCAGGAAGACATGACACAATCCTGTTTTACGCCCGCTTGGACGCTAAACATGGGTGACAGGTCATGCACTACCCTTACACAGGCTTTACAGTCATAGTAAAGTGACTGCACAGCCCTTAACAATCGACCATCCACACCATATCCCGGCAACAGTTCCCACATTTTCTTCCTTATAACCTTATCAAATGCTCTCTCCAGATCCACAAAAGCACAGAAAATCCTCTGGGTAACACTCAGAAGCTTCTCCGTGATCATGCGGAGAGAAAACATTTGATCCGTGCATCCTCTTCCAGGTCTAAATCCGCATTGTGCCTCCCATAAGAATCTTTCCGATTTCTCTTGCATCCTACGTGTCAAAACCTTCGAGTAAACTTTACTTGCTAAACGGGTCAAGCTGATCGCCCGATAGCACCCGCAGTCAAAATGTGAACCTTTACCTTTATATAAAGGCACAATGATCGCGGATCGCCAATCATCCGGGACATCTCCCGTCCGCCAGCACAAATTGCACAGCAGATGAAAGCTGTCCCAGACGCGATTCCCACCGTACTTGACCATTTCAGCAGTAACTCTGTCTAGTCCCGCAGCCTTACCACATTTCAAACTTCGAATCGCACGTTCAATCTTTTTCATGCTGATAACATCAGTGTCATCGAGGTCCGTGTCTGGCGTGCCAGTCACGGCATCACCCCCGAATCCTTCACTAAGATCATGACACGCATACATTTCTCTATAAAATTCACTCCATCGCTGCATGACGTCCGATTTTTCTGAGAGGACGTCATTGGTTCTCGAAAGCACTTTGTTCATTCTTAAGGCTGTCGCACCACTCCGGGACCTTCCAACCTCTTTCCAGAAGAGTTTGGAGTTTTCCTTAAAGTTATGCGACAACCTCTCGTCCGCTTCTATTCTACACCTTTCACGTACTTCCTCAATCAATGTTTTCGCAAGAACTTTCTGCAGCTTATATCTTTCTTTCATCTTCTCTCTCATATAATTATCGTTACTAGAGGCCAAGTAGTCTAACCATGCTTTTTTCTTCTTTTTTACAGCTTCTCTCACATCATCATTCCACCATGCATCTCTTCTTTTACCACTACCTCTTTTTGTCGTTCCACATACTTCTTCCGCTGCACTTACCATTCCATCCCTAAGGTTCTGCCATGTTCTCTCCACACATTCTTTCCTGCCATCGATGGTGTCAAGCTTTTCGGCAACCCCCGTGTGATATTTGTCCCTAGTATCCGCTTCCTGAAGCTACCAGCTTCGGATGCGACAGACCGACTGTGGTTCTGTTACTGCCGTCCGGTAGCGCCAACCCGCGAACAAACCCCTAAATCTAGTAATTACTAGATAATGATCCGTTCCCAGGTCAGCACCCCTGAACACTCGTGTATCCATCACCTGTTTTCGCAGTCGGTCATCCACCAGGAACAAATCAATCATACTTCTCTCATTCTTTCTTTCTCTAGTGCACATATGGATTTTCCTGTGATTAAACATAGTGTTTGTCACAAGAAGACCCTTTTCCTTGCATACAGCCAGTATAAGCTTGCCAGCATCATTAACCCTTTTATCGCCAAACTTTCCAAGCACCGATTCGTATCCTGGTCGAGCGATACCTACCCATCCATTCAAATCACCACATACAACAGTTCTTTCGTTTCCCTTAACCAAATCTAGAACTTCTCTTACATTCTCCCAAAACTCCTCCAGCTCAGCCCTGGACGACGAAGCTACCGGCGCATAAACAGCCAAAAGGAATAACTTCGTCAGTCATAGTTTAAAGCGAACCCAGAGATGTCTTGAGTTCACAACCTTGTATTCAGTCATAAGATCGACCAACCGGAACGACAACAGCACCCCCACTCCCTGGCAGGCGTTCTCACTTTCCGGGACTTCGGACCATATGGCTAACGTCCCGCCAGGGAGCTATTCAGTACCACTGCCTTTCCGTTTGGTCTCCGACATACACACGACATCTAATTCTTTTTCTTTCATTATTTCGATCAACTCATTCGTCTTATCTCTCACGCCCCCTCTAACATTCCACGTGCCAACTCTGCACTCCGTCCTCCACCTTCCGCCGTGTCGGGCTGTGCGTGACGGGTGGCGGTCCCCATCGCCGCTTTGCGCGCTGCATTCCACACCAACGGGGACGAGCTGGTTGCATGGGTGCGCATCTGTGTAGAATTGCAGAATTGTCTAGAATTACTAATTGATTAAAACCAAAAATACATAAGCATATGATACATTCTAAATATCCTTTTTTTATTTCAATCTTACATACTAAGTTTAAACTAAAGAGTTAGATAGAAAAGCAAATTCATAAAAAATAATTTGTAATAAATTATTTACTCTGTTTCGTCCTGTTAACTCAAGTTGGCTGGCGCCTAGTATAAGCGGTTTCGCTCCTGGGTGATTGTAGATCCAGCCACTAAGAACAACCACTCACAGGGTACCGAAGTTACCATGATAGATAAATAGATCTTAGCTATGCTATGACCCTATGGCCCGGCAAATAACCCTTTCATGTCATCCCACATCTCAAACGCATCTCCTTTAGAGAAGTGACATGTGATTACATGAATATATGAAATTCTTTGGCTGCTTTAGTTTTATCCTTATTTTTATTTCTTATGTTGTGGTGCGTTAATTGAGTCTACTAGAATCAAAAACCGCAACGTCCATAAAAAATAAAATTGTGTTTTCTATAACGTATGAATCTCCAGATTAAAATAAATATTTTTGTGCATTCAAAATGCAGCTAAAACCGCTATGTCCCATTGAAATTAATGTTTAAAAATCAATGTATGCCACAAAAACAGCATTGTCCGCTTGTGCTTGCATCCAAACCAGCATTGTCCTTCACAACCAATCACGGTCGCGTAAACAGTATGGCGGTTTATGGTGTTTACTGATAGGAGTATACTCGTTTATTTTCATTTTTGAGGTGATCAAACAGATTCGTGAGCTCTAAATTATAATTATAAATGAACTATGGAATGTTATCCCGAAGAGGTGGACAATAAAGATGAACGAAAACGCCGAGTTGGTAGTGCAAACTTAAAAAATAACTATATAATATACCAGAGTTACAAAGTTTTGATACTTGTTCTATAAATACTTGTATAATCTTCTAATACATGGGCTACACCTATCATCTAATGTAAGTGGGTATAATAATTTCATATCGACGATGAAGTGTTAATCTATACAAATAAATAAAAGTGTCCGTTTGTAATTTCAAAACAACAGTTTTTATTTTACTGAATGTATATGAAAGTATATGCGGCACTTATAACAAAATAAAACCAAAAAATATAAAAATATATAAAAGCATTTGTAAAAAAAATCTGCAATGATTGAACCAATTATAATAACACAGGGAGTGACAGTTAAACCGTTGAAACTGAGAGACGTCAATAATTTGCTTCAGACTCATTAGAGTGATGATTGGCGTAGTTTAGATACCTTGGGATAATTTGCTCGAGTGCTGCCACAACACGTTTCGACAGACGATAACCCTGAAGAGTCGATGTGCGAAGAACAAGAGGAGCTGTCATTATTAATAATTTAGTTTAATAATGTTTTAAATAAACACAAATTTAGTAAACATTAGTTTTTCATGGTTCCGTACTCGAAGGGTACTACTATTACTAAGCCTCCACTGTCCGTCCTTCCGGCAGTCCGTCTGTCTGTTAGCGAGTTGAATCTCTCCGTATAATCCGTAAGGGTAGACAGTTAAAATTTTCACAGACTGTGTATTTCAGTTGCCGCTATAACAACAAATAATAATAATAATAAAAATTAAAGGGGAGTGGGGGGCCCCCTATTAAAAACGTGTTTTTTTGGGATTTTTTCGTTCGAAATTAATAATGGCAACAAGTAGACACTTAAAATACTCACAGAGTTTGTATTACTATATTCCCTAAAAATATAGTAAAGTATAACTATATTTAAAAATTAAAGGGGGTTTCCATACAGGAGACGTGTTTTTTTTTTTGGAGGTTTTACTCGTATTTAACGGCATAATAGGGGATTATAATAATGGAAATACATGCAAATGTCTAACTAACAAAATATACCTACACAACTTCAAACTATTTCATACATTCATAAGTATTTAAAAAGTACCTAAAGTTAAAAGTAAAGCTACAGCCTATATACGTCCCACTGCTGGGCACAGGCTTCCCCTCATTTCTGAGAGGGTTTTAGGGAAAAGAAGAGTCCACCGCGCTGCTCCAATGCGTGTTGGCGAACTTCACATGTCTTTGAAATATTTTTTTCTTATTCCTCAGACATGCAGGTTTCCTCACGATGTTTTCCTTCACCGCCGAGCACGTGGTAAATCAGCACTTAAAATTGCAATTAACAATTTCATTGGTGCCGGCGGGAATCGAACCCGGGTTACTGCCCGCGTTCTGTTATATTTACAGCGAGCGTTAACCATCTGACCTACCACGGCTCAAAAAAAAAGCTTACATAGTATTAAATCTTTTATCTATATTTTCTATCATACTTGGACGGTTTTTTATTGTCTTTAAAAATAGTACCGACAATTTTAAATAGCCATATAGGTCATTAAAATCAGTAATGAATGTAAATTACATAATTCAATTTTATACTTTTATTTTTCTATGCAAACTACTTAAGTATCAAAACTTTTTTATACTATTACACTGAAATATGTATGTTTCAAAATAAGCAATGTCCAACTAACTCATGCAACAGAAACAGCAAAGTCCACCTGTGTATTCCAAAACTAGCAATGTCCAAACTGTTTATTTAATTTAATGTAGTTATAAGCAAAACCCCGTTACTTTTAATATTGTGTAATCATTAAAAGATTATCGACTGTCATTTATAAAAACTACAGGTACTAAACACGTGCGAATAACTCATAATCCTAATGTTACGATTTGTGGCTAAAACTGAAAATGGACCTTGCGGTTTTTGCGTAGACAGAGAAACCAGAGTGGTAGAGCCATGCTGCAGTTATATTAGTAGTATAATTGTAGCACGCTCTCACAGAATACCAGCGTGAAATAGTAGCTTAATGCTGCTGTGTTTCGTATGGTGAGTGTAGAGAACCGGAGACCCCTTTTACTGGAAACGAGGCATTACATCTTAGTCCTCACGGGTGACAACGCATCTGCATTTTGATTTGTAATCGAGGATAGATGTAGATGTCTATGGGCCGCAGTAACCACTTACCATCAGGTGGACTGTGTGCTCGTTTGTCACCCGATCCTATAAAAAAACCTATAGACAAATCGACGCCTTCTTGTGCATTCGCACACGAAAATGACATGAGACAGAGCGGTGTGATTGTTTGTCCCTTTCTCCGTGCCGGTTTTTTTGCTTAGCAAACTACACTTAGCTAAACAACTTTGACAGTTCGTAGCGATCTTAAAATTGGTGAGCTTAAAATTGGTGAACCTTGTTCAGTTCAGTTCTTCGAACAATTAAAAATTTTATCTAAATATATTTAATAGTCATAAAGATTTTTGTATTACCTATAACTACGACATCGTCCTTTCTCACTCGAGGCCACGCTAATCATTAGTCTATAGGTTTCTCTGTATACGAGTTTTTTATTCTAGTAGACTCAATTCTTTATGGTAGTTCTATATGTCACATTCAATATTATCACCTGTTTTGAATACATCTTCGAAACGTTCATCGTCAAAACCAATATTTCAGAAAAGTGATTGTAACGAAATACGAAGTAGCGTAAACCGATAAAACAATTTTCGTTACAAAATAAGTATTACCATATAAGATTGTTCTTAAGCTATTTCTTACTAAATAAATTATATTACTAACATAGATGTAAGTTTTTCTCTACTAACAATTCCGATCAAAGCCCCCGCTACCATATGTGCAAAGTGTGCAATGCACACGGGCGCCATCCTTTATTTTGGCGCCCAAAAACCCAGGGTCAAAAATTGCAAAAATTTAAAAAAAAATTTTTTTAAATAAAAGTTGAGAAATTAAATAGGATTAGGTATAAATACACACGAAATTTTATTAGTCTCGGTCTACCTCGACACCTTTTAATATTTACTTTCGCTCTATATATTTTCTTCACCATTCGGTCTTCACTCATTCGTTCAACGTGTCCAAACCATTGGAGTACGCCCCTATCAATTTTTGTGATAAGGTCATCTTTCAATCCTGCCATATTGCGAATCTCTTCGTTTCGCTTTCGGTCGGCTATGGTAACGCCACACATTTTACGAAGAGATCGCATCTCCACTGCATTCAACTTGCTTTTATGCTTCTTCTGGCATACCCAGGTTTCGCTGCCATATAACAAAGTCGGTACCAACACTGCGTTATGTATTGCAAGGCGTGCACTCTTCACCACGCCTTGCCTTTTTATTAATGCATTCAGGGCACCATTGACTTTGTTTCCGGCAGCGACACGCCTATCCACATCTAAATCACATCTTCCATCCCGGCTGAAAGCACTCCCCAAGTATACAATTTCATTTACCTGTTCTAGACATTCCTGATTTACCCATATTTCACATTTCGTTCTCTCTTCGTCCTTTTCAAATACCAGAACCTTAGTTTTATTAGCATTCAAACGGAGACCTTTAATTTCACATTCCTCTTTCATACACGTGACTAATGCCTGCAGTTCTGCTTCTGATGGTGCAATAAGCACTGCATCATCAGCATACAGCAGACAATTAACTTTTATGTCACCCAATTTCACACCCAAACAGCTATCTTTCAGCTTCTGTAAACAGCTGTCGAGATACAGTATGAACAGCCAGGAAGACATGACACAACCCTGTTTTACGCCCGCTTGGACGCTAAACATGGGTGACAGGTCATGCCCTACCCGCACACAGGCTTTACAGTCATAGTAGAGTGACTGCACAGCCCTTAACAATCGACCATCCACACCATATCCCGGCAACATTTCCCACATTTTCTTCCTTATAACCTTATCAAATGCTTTCTCCAGATCCACAAAAGCACAGAAAATCCTCTGGTTAACACTCAGAAGCTTCTCCGTGATCATGCGGAGAGAAAACATTTGATCCGTGCATCCTCTTCCAGGTCTAAATCCGCATTGTGCCTCCCATAAGAATCTTTCCGATTTCTCTTGCATCCTGCGTGTCAAAACCTTCGAATAAACTTTACTTGCTAAACTGGTCAAGCTGATCGCCCGATAGCTCCCGCAGTCAAAATGTGAACCTTTACCTTTATATAAAGGCACAATGACCGCGGATCGCCAATCATCCGGGACATCTCCCGTCCGCCAGCACAAATTGCACAGCAGATGAAAACTGTCCCAGACGCGAGGCCCACCGTACTTGACCATTTCAGCAGTAACTCTGTCTAGTCCCGCAGCCTTACCACATTTCAAACTTCGAATCGCACGTTCAATCTCTTTCATGCTGATGACCTCAGTGTCATCGAGGTCCGTGTCTGGCGTGCCAGTCACGGCGTCACCCCCGGATCCTTCACTAAGATCATGACACGCATACAATTCTCTATAAAATTCACTCCATCGCTGCATGACGTCCGATTTTTCTGAGAGGACGTCATTGGTTCTCGAAAGCACTTTGTTCATTCTTAAAGCTGTCGCACCACTCCGGGACCTTCCAACCTCTTTCCAGAAGAGTTTGGAGTTTTCCCTAAAGTTGTGCGACAACCTCTCGTCCGCTTCTATTCTACACCTTTCACGTACTTCCTCAATCAATGTTTTCGCATGAACTTTCTGCAGCTTATATCTTTCTTTCATCTTCTCTCTCATATGCTCATCGTTACTAGAGGCTAAGTAGTCTAACCATGCTTTTTTCTTCTTTTTTACAGCTTCTTTCACTTCGTCATTCCACCATGCATCTCTTCTTTTACTACTACCTCTTTTTGTCGTACCACATACTTCTTCCGCTGCACTTACCATTCCATCCCTAAGGTTCTGCCATATTCTCTCCACACATTCTTTCCTGCCATCGATGGTGTCAAGCTTTTCGGCTACCCTCGTGTGATATTTGTCCCTAGTATCCGCTTCCTGAAGCTTCCAGCTTCGGATGCGACAGACCGACTGTGGTTCTGTTACTGCCGTCCGGTGGCGCCAACCCGCGAACAAACCCCTAAATCTAGTAATTACTAGATAATGATCCGTTCCCAGGTCAGCACCCCTGAACACTCGTGTATCCATCACCTGTTTTCGCAGTCGGTCATCCACCAGGAACAAATCAATCATACTTCTCTCATTCTTTCTTTCTCTAGTGTACATATGGATCTTCCTGTGATTAAACATAGTGTTTGTCACAAGAAGACCCTTTTCCTTGCATACAGCCAGTATAAGCTTGCCAGCATCATTAACCCTTTTATCTCCAAACTTTCCAAGCACCGACTCGTATCCTGGTCGAGCGATGCCTACCCATCCATTCAAATCACCACATACAACAGTTCTTTCGTTTCCCTTAACCAAATCTAGAACTTCTCTTACATTCTCCCAAAACTCCTCCAGCTCAGCCCTGGACGACGAAGCTACCGGCGCATAAACAGCCAAAAGGAATAACTTCGTCAGTCCCATTTTGAAGCGAACCCAGAGAAGTCTTGAGTTCACAACCTTGTATTCAGTCATAAGATCGACCAACCGGGACGACAACAGCACTCCCACTCCTTGGCAGGCGTTCTCGCTTTCCGGGACTCCGGACCATATAGCTAACGTCCCGCAAGGGAGCTCTTCAATACCACTGCCTTTCCGTTTGGTCTCCGACATACACACGACATCTAATTCTCTTTCTTTCATTATTTCGATCAACTCATTCGTCTTATCTCTCATGCCTCCTCTAACATTCCACGTGCCAACTCTGCACTCCGTCCTCCACCTTCCGCCGTGTCGGGCTGTGCGTGACGGGTGGCGGTCCCCATCGCCGCTTTGCGCGCTGCATTCCACACCAACGGGGACGAGCTGGTGTGCGTCGCCTTGGGGGGACGCCCTAACCCTCGTTCGCATGGGTGCGCAGCTGTGTAGAATTGCAGCCCTGAAAAGGGCTGGCAGGGGTCGCGACGAGCACGCTTCTACAATGACCCCCTACCATGTGAGCAAATTGCTCGAAGAGGGGAGGGTCAAGAGTACTCGGATACCTAGACGTGCATGTATGAAGAAGTTAATGAACCTGAAAGAAGCGAAAGAGGTATGTAAGGATCGTGACACTTGGCGATCTGTTCTCTCTGGCTACCCCGTTAGGGATTGTGCGTGACGATAAGTAAGTAAGTAAAAAGTAAGAAATTTTATTAGTATATCATTAGGTTACTGCCGTTTCCTATGTTGCGAGAACATGTTAGGCGGTAGTTTCTTGATTTTTCCTGTTCAGACATGAACAATTCCCGGAGCGCTATAAAAGCGATGCATCGCCAGAGGCGTATTCAAAGCGGTTAGTTCACTGGACCGTGCAAAAAGTGCATAAAAACATGCATATAAGCTTTCCAGCGGCTACTCGCCGCTTTCGCCCCCCTTTCACCCAAGGAGGGTCACGTTCGATAAGGCTTAAAAATCTCTAGTTAGATTGTTAAGCCAGTCACTAAAAGGCGGTGTTTAGTGGGTAAAAGTCTCCACATAACCACGCAGCCAGCTGCGTGGTATGCTATGAGCATTCACCGCCTCTCTCCCCCGCTTTCCGGAGGGTTGCCCATATTTGCTTCGGGCGCAAAAAAAAAAGAAAAAAAGAGGCGTATTCAAAGCGGTTAGTTCACTGGACCGTGCAACAAGTGCATAAAAACAAGTAATAATATTAATTTTTACATTTAAAATTATTTTTATTTTGTCAAGTGTTATGTTGTATAATATTTTGTGTACTACTTTTCTAAAAATTTAAGTGCTGAATACCTACTGACTGCAATTTCAACGGTTTGATTTTTATGAAATGATAAGTGTTCCCTACTTTACTTTATACTATCAATATTAACCCTTTATAGGAATCCTATCTGTTTCCTATTCCTGTCTGTTTCCCGTTTTTATCATATAACTTTAATAGATAATATAGGAAAAAACCTACAACTTCTGCATTAAACATTTTTTTCTATCGGACATAATAAAGGCTCTAAGAAGCACGTAAATGTAGTCAAAGCCCCCGTACGAGTTTAAAAAAGTACTTGGTTTTTTATCCATAACTCCAAAACTATTTTGTAGATTTTTTAAGGGCTATAAGATCAAATTAGTTTAATACTTTTTCTGCCTTTATTTTTGAAAGGGTTTAAGCTGAAAGGGTTTGAACAAAGTGTTTTTACTTAAATATGCAATATGCAAATTTGGTGCTTATTATTGTGATTACTTTATAAGTTAATTCCTAATTCCCATAAGCACTAATTATTTATTTGCTTTTTTCAGGATAAAAGAAAGAGACCTTCAGGTGCAAAGTTTCGCGAGCAAAAGAAACTGTGACTTCAAGAAAGGGAAAAAATGGCTGGAGTGCCTTTCTTTAAGGCACTTCTTGCAAAACAATGAAGATTCCACGGAGACTACCGATGCGACCTTTATGCCGTGTAGTGGCGGTTAAGAATATCCACTACCCCATGTCTTCCCATGGGTGTCGTAAAAGGCGACAGAGGGAAACAGGCAGGAGATGGGCAGCAGCATCTTCCTGATAACAACAATTACACAAAAAAAACTGCGGTTGCCAACCCGCTCGCCAAGCGTGGCAACTATGGCAATATACCCCCCGTGAACAATAACACAAATAGACGGCCACCAGTCCCCGGCGGCCCCGCTATTCCTGGCTACGGTGGCGACCATGGTAACGGCGGGGCAGGGGGTGCTAAGAATCTCCGGTGGAGGTTCGGTTGCCACCTGCGACGACTCGACCTGGCAACATTTAACGCACGCACACTGAGGACTGACGAGAAGATCCTGGAGCTGGAAGAAGAGATAGACAAGTTGCGCTGGAGTATTATAGGATTATCCGAGGTCCGAAGAGAGGGGGAGGACACGGTGATTCTCGAATCCGGCAACTTGTTCTATCACCGGGAGGGCGACCATCTGTCCCAAGGAGGTGTCGGATGTATCGTCCACAAGTCTCTCGTCAACAACGTTGTAAAGATTGGGAGTGTGTCGACGAGGGTCGCGTACCTGATACTCAGAATCACCAAACCGTATTCGCTGAAGGTCATACAGGTTTACGCACCAACCTCGGCACATCTCGATGAGGAGGTGGAGGAAATGTATGAGGATATTTCCAAAGCCATGCATTCCTCCAAAACCCACTACACGGTGTTGATGGGAGACTTCAACGCAAAACTAGGCACAAGAGAAAGCGGTGAGCTGAAGTTAGGGAAATTTGGAGTGGGGCAACGGAACCGAAGGGGCCAGCAGCTGGCCGACTTTATGCAGAAAGAGGGACTCTTTATGATGAACTCTTTCTTCCAGAAACGGCCCCACAGGAAGTGGGCCTGGTCGAGCCCCGACGGTTCGACAAAAAATGAGATTGACTTCATTATGACGACCAGACGCCAACTGTTCAGTGATGTCTCAGTGATCGCAAGGGTGAAAACTGGCAGCGATCACCGAATGGTTAGAGGCACACTAAACCTAAACGTTAAGTTGGAGAGGTCTCGTCTAATGAAGTCAACGCTCCGTCCCCCTCGTGCTCTAATCCAGAATCCCGAAAACTTTCAGCTCGAGTTACACAACCGCTTTCAGTGCCTACAAGATTGCAAAGCAGTGGACGATATGAATGACAAGCTCGTGGAAACTGTCCATGCGGTCGGAGCTGAGTTCTGCAAGACCCGCCGCAGAAGAACACAAAAACTCTCCGATCACACTCTTAATCTCATGGCTGTTAGACGGGAGATGAGGCTGCAATCGTCAACAGATTTGACAGCATACAGGCAACTGAACAGACAGATCTCCAAATGCATGCGGCGAGACTTACGCAACTTTAATACTGCTCGTATCAAAGAAGCGATCGAGCGGAACCAGGTCTCCAAAGTCTTTGCCAGAGATCTGTCTGCCCGTAAGAGCCAACTGTCAAAGCTGAAGACTGAGTGTGGCAGCATCGTTTCCGGGACACCTGAGATTTTGAGTGAGATTGAGAGGTTCTATGGGCAGCTGTACACATCATCGTTGGAGCCACACGCTAGTGTGAGTAACGATCCAAGAGCAAGTCTTATCCGACACTATTCCGATGATATCCTGGACGTCAGTCTAAGCGAGATTAGAATGGCTCTCCAGCACCTTAAAAACGGCAGGGCCCCAGGCGAGGATGGAATTACAGCGGAGCTTCTGAAAGCGGGTGGAACACCGGTACTTGAAGTCCTTCAGAGGCTCTTCAATTCCGTCCTCCATGGTGGCACTACTCCAGGGTGTGGAGCAGAAGTGCGGTGGTCTTGTTCTTTAAGAAAGGCGACACCGCTCTCTTGAAGAACTACAGACCGATTTCCTTTCTGAGCCGCGTCTACGTGCTGTTTTCGAGAGTCATTACGAATCGTCTCGCACGCAGACTCGACGACTTCCAGCCTCCCGAACAAGCCGGTTTCCGAAAAGGCTTCAGTACCATAGACCACATACATACCCTGCGGCAGATTGTACAGAAGACTGAAGAGTACAATTTGCCACTTTGCCTGGCGTATGTGGACTATGAGAAAGCCTTTGATTCCGTCGAAATTTGGGCGGTGCTGCAGTCCCTTCAGCGGTGCCAAGTTGACTGTCGGTACATCGAAGTGCTGAAGTGTTTGTACAGTAGGGCTACGATGGCTATCCGAGTACAGAACCAGAGCTCGAAACCTATCCAACTGCAGAGAGGTGTGAGACAGGGTGACGTTATATCCCCGAAACTCTTCACCGCTGCTTTGGAAGACGTTTTCAAGCTACTGGACTGGAAAGGATACGGTATTAACATCAATGGCGAGTACATCACTCACCTTCGATTTGCCGACGATATAGTCCTTATGGCAGAATCGCTGGAGGACTTAAGCACTATGCTCAATGACCTCAATAGTGCCTCCCAACCGATAGGTCTTAAGATGAACTTGGACAAAACAAAGATCATGTTTAATGTCCATGTCACACCTATGCCGGTAGTTGTTGGGAGCACTATGCTCGAAGTTGTTGACGAGTACGTTTACCTGGGACAAATAGGCCGACTAGGTAAGTCCAACTTCGACCGAGAGGTCAATCGACGGATTCAACTCGGCTGGGCAGCGTTCGGGAAATTACGACATATCTTCTCGTCAGGTATACCTCAATCTCTAAAAACTAGATTGTACAACCAGTGCGTGTTGCCAGTGATGACTTACGGATCTGAGACGTGATCCTTCACTGCTGGCTAGACGTTCAAGGTCGCTCAGCGAGCTATGGAGAGGGCTATGCTCGGAGTTTCTCTGCGTGATAGACTCAGAAATGAGGATATCCGCAGTAAAACCAGAGTGACCGACATAGCCCAACGGATTATTAAGCTGAAGTGGCAATGGGCCGGCCATATAGCTCGAAGAACCGATAACCGATGGGGAAGAAAGGTTCTCGAGTGGCAGCCCCGTACCGGTAGGCGTAGTGTAGGGCGACCCCCCACTAGATGGAGTGACGACCTGGTAAGATATGCAGGAAGTCGATGGATGCAGGTGGCTCAGGACCGTGCTTTGTGGCATTACTTGGGGGAGGCCTATGTTCAGCAGTGGTCTTGTGAAGGGCTGTAATGATGATGATGATGATGATACCGATGCGACCGATTCTCAAAATACTAAATCCGTAATATCAGTAACCGTGAGTGGACCATCTGAAATTTCAACAGTGGCGACTGCGGTAACATCAGGTCCTGCAACAAGTGACGGCTGTTGTAGCAGCAAAACAGCTTCTACTGATGCAGAGCCCGATGAAGCGATGATACCATCCTCGTCTACAGCACTTGAACAATCCACTTCAGGTAATTCAGTTTGTGTAAGAAGTTTGGTAATGTCAGCTACCGAAATACCTGCTGCAAGTGACACTTTCGATGAAGGCTTTATAAGGCTAGCGTCGATATAATTCCATCCGACCCCAGTTTGTGGCTCGAAATAATCACCAATGAGATAGCTAAAATATTGGTTAAACGTGGTCCGCCCTTGGTAGACATCAGTTTTAGCTTTCCTAGTAATAAAGATAAGAGAAAGTTTTTTAAAATTTATTTAAGGACCAGTAAACAACTTCAACACGGGCTTAATAACTAATCTTAATCCTAAAATTTGAATTTAGTGAAGCCAGCACTACCAGCCTCAGATAATAATTTATAGGATAAATTACAAAAGTGAGAAATGTGAAGGAGGACTTACTACATAACATGCAATATTACAAAATCACATTAGTTCTTCTTCTTCTTCTTTGCCCTCGCCTCTTCCCGTTACGCGGGGTCGGCTTTCTTAATCCTTCGGCGCCATTCAATTCGCTGGTAAGCATCATCTTCTGTAAGGCCGAGCTTTAGCATGTCCTTCCGGTTGTGTTCGTTACGCACTTTGTCTTTGAGAGTGACTCCACCCGGCCAACTAACATGCGCATTTCAGTGGCATGAAGTTTTCGCTCATGGATTTTCGTCGAAGCCCACGTTTCGCTTCCATAGAGTAAAACAGGCCTCACAGCTGTTTTATAGACCTTGCCTTTGGTTCTTATCGGCATTTTGGATCGCAGAGGACTCCTGTTAATGTACGCCACTTATTCCATCCAGACATCGTTCTGTGCGTTATGTCGGCTGTTATCGATCCATCTTCCGCGATTATTGATCCAAGGTATTTAAATTTATTTACTCTAGGTAAGGCTACGCCATCCAATTTGACTTCCGCGCTTGATGGTATAGTTTCGTCGGGGTTGAAGTTGCATACCATGCACTCTGTCTTGATTCTGCTTATGCGTAATCCATTTAACTATAGAGATTTCCTATACTGCTCCAAGTTTTCTTGTATCTCGATTACACTGCCTGAGATGAGCGCAACATCATCCGCATATAAAGGGTTCCATACACCATGGGTTTCGGGATTTTCTGGGTTAGGTACTTGGTGCGCTTCCTTGATGAACTCCTACTTTGATATCGAAGCTCTCCGACAGGCCGGCTGGACTTCTGACACAGGTTTGCACATTATGATACATGTCCATAATCAGTTTTATATAGTGCTCAGGGACATTTTGAGCTCTCAGAGCTTGCCATTTTATGTTTCTCGGCACACGATTGAAAGCCTTCTCGAGATCTATAAATACCATCCAGAGATTTTGCTTGTTTTCGCGAGCTTTTTCCATGACCAATCTGATTGCATGGATCGCGTCCGTTGTTCCCCTCTCAGAAGTAAAACCGAACTGATTTGACAAAATGACATTAGTTGGAATTACTTAAACAGATCAGCAATATTGAACTATTAAAAACACTACAATCTAGTACAAACAACTAAACAAAAAAAAACTGTTCACATTTTAGTTTTGATTTCAAACAATTATATAATTTAAATTATGTTTTGAAGAAAGGGGAATGAAAGTGAACGCATGTAAGACGAAAGTGATGGTTTTTGAAAGAGAAGAAAGCAAAACGGTATGTGAAATAAGAATAGAAGGAGAGTTAATTGAGCAAGTGGATGAGTTTGTGTATTTGGGATGTGTATTTAGCAGGGATGGTAGATATGACAGGGATATAGAACGACGAGTAAATGCAGGGAATAGAGTGAATGGGGCACTACACTCTATTATGAAGAACCAGAATGTGTCGAAGCAGGCACGTATGGTAATTCATAATGCTGTGTTAGTCCCTACTTTAATGTATGGTAGTGAAAGCTGGGTGTTGCAGAAGAAGCACGAAAGTAGAATAAATGCTGTAGAAATGCGGTCTTTAATGAATATGTTAGGGTTGAATCTGAATGACAGGGTGAGAAATTGCGTGATAAGAGATAAATGTGGTATGCAAGATGATGTTGTGACCAGGATTAAGAAAGGAATGCTTCGGTGGTTTGGTCATGTGGAAAGAATGAATGAGGAAAGAGTGACAAAGCAAATTTATATGGCAGATGTAAACGGCCGAGTCGGGAAGGGACGCCCTAGGAAAAAGTTTATCGACCAAATTGGCGATATTTTGAAAATGGGCCACGTTAGAAGTACCCTTAACCGACGAGCGTGTATGCGTAGATATATGGATGTAAAGGAGGCGAAAGAGGTATGTCAGGATCGTACCAAATGGAAGTCCGTAGTCTCTGCCTACCCCTCTGGGTGACAGGCGTGAGTGTTTATGTATGTATGTATTTATGTTTTGATATATTTTGATTTATTTTATTTAGTTTTTAGTTTGTAAGACTCATAAGCTTATTAATCACTTTGCTTCTAATGGAGTTAACACGGTCATTAAAAATGTCAATCTCCCAAATGTGATAATTATAATTTTGCATTAAGCGATACAATGGCGCTCTTTTGCCAGCATTGGTTGTACACAAGGGAAGGGCAAATGTTTGACGTGAGCATGTTGATCTTACATGTGACCTAGTAGGTACACGATATCGCAATTTTTTGTTACAGGAATGCAATCATATCAATCATGAAAAAGGTCAAATAATAACATTGCTACTAATTGTTGTCGTCTGAGCTTTAAAGTTAACATTTCGTATTTATTTAATATAATATCATACGAACAATATGTATGCTTACATCTATAGTACATACAACATTTTAAGAGCATTATTACATATTTGTTCAACATGTGTATCGTGTGTTAATTTACTGTCAATGGTAATGCCGAGGTCACAAATAGAATGTAATTTTTCAATAGTAGAGCTGTACAAGGAATATGATTGTTGATTGAAATTAATTTTCTTAGTGACAGTGAACATTTTGCACTTATTAATACTAAGACTTAATTTATTTTTAAGCAATAAGCAGAAAAGCGGTCCAAGTCATCCTGAAGCCTGAGGTGATCCTCATTGTTACAAATGGTACGATAAATTTTAAGGTCGTCAGCGTATTGTAAAAAGTTACTGTGGTGAAAACAGGAGTCAATATCATTAATAAAAATTATAAATAATAGTGATCCCAATATAGATCCTTGAGGTACCCCGGAGGTGACAGACACACACTCTGATTCATAACCATTAATAACAACCCTTGAGTGCGGTTAGTTATGTATGATTTAAAGTTTAAACCACCGCCAAATATTGCCACGTATACCGTTGAAAGCAATTTTATCATGTAGGATTTTGTGATCAACTCTGTCGAAAGCTTTACGCAAGTCCGTATAAATACAGTCAGTTTGATAATTTGAGTCTAAGTTTTCGAATAAGTCCATTTGATATATTAATAAAATGGTAGTAGTTGATCGTCGTCTTACAAAACCGTGTTGTTCGGGTATGATTAAATTATGCAGTAATGGATATATAGAGTTGAAAATTAATCGTTCGTAGAGTTTCGACACAGCTGACAAAATAGAAATAGGGCGGTAATTCTCAACATTTCGTTTCGAACCACACTTATATACAGGCACGATTCTAGCAGCTTTCCGTGTATTGATTTAAAAATGGATAAAATTATTAATCTCCAAAGGGAAACTTAAAACGTTATTAATAAAGCCTATAGTAATTATAAAAAATGTCCCAAGGAACGTTTAACGTACGAATATTTAGAGACGAGGTTAGAAATATTAGACAGTAATTGGCAATCTTTTGTTGATAATCATAAAAAGTACGAAAATGTTAAACCGGAAGACTTGCAATCATCTGATTATGTTAAATTCGAGGTTTATAATAAAACTGAGGACACTTACATTGTTTATAAATCTCATATGAAATGTGTAAAAAATAAATTATGTCCATCAGTTGATTCGCCTCGCCAGTGAGATGACTCTTTAAATAATGAAGCCTCTGTACATTATCGAGTGATTCATTTTTATGGACTAATGACAAAAACAAGTCTTGGAATGTCGTCCATTCCGAGTATTTACCCGAGAATGTAGGAATTGTAATTCTAGGTACTTTCACGGCGCATTGTTTATCTAGTAAAGGAGTCCAATCACTGAGCTTCTCCTCTGATGGACATAATTTATTTTTTACACATTTCATATGAGATTTATAAACTATGTAAGTGTCCTCAGTTTTATCATAAACCTCGAATTTATCATAATCAGATGATTGCAAGTCTTCCGGTTTAACATTTTCGTACAACTTTATATGATTATCGACAAAAGATTACCAATTACTGTCTAATATTTCTAACCTCGTCTCTAAATATTCGTACGTTAAACGTTCCTTGGGACATTTTTTATAATTACTATAGGCTTTATTAATAACGTTTTTGTGTTTCCCTTTGGAGATTAATAATTATATCCATTTTTAAATCAATATCTCTCTCCCAATTTTAAAAGTTAAATTAATTAAGTATATTTAGAAAGAAAGACATAAAAATTTTACAAGAGATAAAACCCTTTAAACAAAATTGAGCATTTACACTGCTTGTTTTGAACGTATTTCCAATCTATTTTAAGTCCCATTGAAAGTTAAAACCGTGCGCTAATTTCCTAAGTGTCTATACTATATACGTCTATACTCGTTGGCAACTTATTTTGAATATTATCATAAGTTTTAAAATTAACACAATTACAAATTTAAAATGTGAGTTACTAAGTTCTTTTTAATTAACACAATCACAAATTTAAATATAGAAGTTATTTTTAATGTTATTTTCACTTTATAGTTCCAAATGGCTTGACATACAAACTCAAAAGTACTTACAGCTTTTTTCTTTCTTGCACTTAATGATTACACTTTGACACTTTAACTTGATCACTGGTATTGACTTTGCACTTCACACTCACTACTAAAAGCGGCATCAACTATTTATGACACCTTTTATTTACCTTCACTTGTCGCGATTGACAGCTCCCTAGCGGTAATGGATCCTGCCCGGCAGAAATCAACACTACCACTAATCAGTGCCTGAACTCCTGCTGCAGCGATCCACTGCTAGTCCAGGGGGTGTGGTCCACAACTACTGACCACCACTTCACTGACTAGGCCTCAGATCCTGAACTTTTTATCCGGCTCGAAGTACCAATGTACTACTAGCAAAGCTAGGGATAACGCAACGGGTAAATGAAACGCCTTGATATCTGAAGTTCAGATAATCAGTTCAGATTATAAACTGATTTATCGATGCGCTGATGATACAAAATAAAACCAAATATTTTACATTTTAAAACATTGCTTTTTGCTCTTAAACACCATGGGTTAGGACATATATACCTTCACTAAAACACTTATTAAAAAGGAAACACAGTGGTTTAACAATATTAACTGCTGAATTTTTAAGAAATACTAGTGATATATTATCAGGCCCCATACCCTTGTTTGTAATTAACGCCTGTAACTCTTTAAGAACTTCATCCTCTGATAGTATAATAGATGTTAAAATAATGTGTGAATCAGGGCATTGTGTAAAGTCGATACTATCAATATCATATTCAGCTGAAACTGAAGATGCTTCGAAGGTTGAGTGAAAAAACATTGAAAATAGGGTACATGCTTCCGCAGGATTAGTGGCATTATTATCATTGTAGTAAACATTGTCAGGAATACTAGCAGTATTTTTACGCTTTGATATATATGTCCAGAAATGCTTTATATCTTTTTTAATATTATTTTGAATTGACGACATGTAGTTTTTATTACTAATTTTTATTACTTATTGTGCACTCTTTATGAAAGCACTTTCTAAGCCTAGAGAATTCGTTATAATCATAAGATTTTTCATATTTTTTCCACTTGATCCAGGCACGCTCTTTACGTTTGAAAGTGTGAATCAGAGTGGTGTTAAACCAAACAGTGAATGAAGATTGTTTTAAGATTTTTGTTGGTATGAACTTCTTAATAAAACCATAGAGTATTTCATAAAAAGTTATCACAGCCTCTTCAGTAGATTTACCTAAGAACATTTCGTCCCATGGTACTTTGGAAAGTTCATTATGTATGACACAGTAGTCAGCATTTTGAAAACAAAACTGTCTTCGTGAAATCTTTGGCATAGACTTATTATCATGCATAAGAGGTAGTAAAGCATAAAAAGTAGGATGAAGACTATCCAATGGTAACAAATTATAAGGAGCATCCATAATTTTACATTCTAAAATATTTGATATAAATAAATCTAAGGTTAGGTCATTTAAGTTTCTAAAGTGATTAAATTGAAAGCTTTCCGTAACCATAACATTAACTAAGTGTCTAGATGATAAGTTTTCGTGCAAATACTTTGTAAGAAGTCTAGCAAATGGAGAAAAAGTCAAAAGGACTTAGCTTGTTTACTCTATTTCTAAAGATTATAGTATATTATTATTAGTAGTATAGTTGTAGCACGAATGGGTCGGCTCGACCGGGGAAGGACCACGCTCTCACAGAATACCAGCGTGAAATAGTAGCTTAATGCTGCTGTTTTTCGTATGGTGAGTGTAGAGAACCGGAGACCCTTTTTACTGGAAATGAGGCATTCCATCTCAGTCCTCACGGGTGACAACGCATCTGCATTTTGATTTGTAATGGAAGATAGATGTAGATGTCTATGGGCCGCAGCAACCACTTACCATCAGGTGGACTGTGTGCTCGTTTGTCAGCCTATTCTATAAAAAAAAAAAAAAAAAAAAAGATACTGTATTTTGTTTTTGTTGTAAGTTGTTTTGTAAAACTCCTAACACTTTTAATGATTCAAATGGAGTATCTGATTGGCAAAACTTGTCTTTGCTAATAAAGAAATACGAAACGCTTGTTTTACAAAATAGTTATATGAACACTTGGGTAAATTAAAAAAAAATATGTTGGAAACATCTACGACTGTTAATGCTTATCACCTTCGGATTTTAGAAACGGATAAAAATGTTGGCGCGACGTGTTGGAAAGAATTATTGCGATTGTTAAGTATTTATCTACACAATGCTTGGCATTTCAAGGTTCTTCAAAATTACTTTTCGAACATGATAATAGAAATTTTCTAAAAGCTGTTGAGATGCCTCTTTTGATTCATTGATAAGACAGCACGTTAGCCAAGTGTGTAACTCCCAAACAAAATGTGTTAAATTGACTCATTATTTAGGCATGCAAACACAGAATGAAATAATTAAATTATTGTCGTCTAAAGTAAGAAATAATATTTTAGAAATGGTTCGCAGTTCAAGATATTTTTCAATAATATTAGATTGTACACCAGACAATAGTCATACTGAGCAAATTAGTCTTGTTCTGAGGTATGTTGTCCTTAACACAACTTCAAAAAAGATTGAATTTAAGGAAAGTTTTATTGCGTTTAATCCAATACTGGACTCTGCTGGGAAAGGGATATATATATATATATATATATATTGTGACAGAAGTTTGGAAAAAATTAAATTTAGATATAAAAAATATCAGAGGACAAGGTTTTGACAATGGGGCAAACATGAAGTGACAGCATGTTGGGTTTCAAAAATGCATTCTTGACGCGAATCCGAGAGCCCTTTTCGTACGTTGTGCGGCTCATACTTTGAACTTTACAGTAAATGACGCTTCTAAAGTGTCAAATGCTGCAATAAACTTTTTTAATCTTGTGCAAGAGTTATATAAATTTTTTCGTCATCCAAAAAAAGGTGGGATATTGTGAGAAAAAATGTCCCTGGGTTAAGTTTAAAGCCTCTAAGTGAGACAAGATGATCCAGGAGAATTGATTCAATAAAGCCCCTTAAGCTTTATTTCATTAAGGTTTGCGAAAGTCTTCTTGAAGTAGCTGAAGATAATTCCTTTCACATTGATGCAAGACATAAAGTGAGTTCCCTCTTAACGTCTGTACAAAAATTTTAATTTATTTGTGGGCATATTATTTGGCATGACGTTTTATTTCACAAAAATATTGTCAGCAAACAAAGGCAAAGTGCTACAATAAATATTAAAGTATGCCAACCTACTTAAAAAATTTAGTTGATCACTTCCAGCAATATAGATCTGACCAATAGTTTGAAGAAATTCTTGTACAAGTGAAAGAAGTAGCACTCTCTCTCGAAATTGAAGAAGACTTTCCACCGTTACCAACGGTAAGGAGGAAATTTAAACCAAAACTGTTTGAGTATGAACACCGAGATGAGACCCCTCATGATCCAAAAACTCCCTTTACAATTAGTTTTTTCTTAAAAATTATAGATCAAACATTAAGCTCTCTAAAAGCCGATTTGACTTATTAAATGAGTATGATAATATTTTCGGATTTTTAGGGACATATTCAAATTAAGTGACGGCGATATATTAAAACATTGTTCTGTTCTTGAAGACGACTGGCAGATCAGGATAATAAGGATATAGATTCCAATGATTTGTTTAATGAAGTTAAAGCCTTAAAGTTGTTTTCATTACTTGATGATACTGACCCCTTAAGTATTTTACAATATATATTTGAAAACAATTTAATCTCCACCTTTCCAAACGTAAGCATTTCACTAAGAATTCATCTGACATTATCTGTAGCTTCTGGCGAGCGATCTTTTTCAAAGTTAAAAATCATTAAAAATTATTTAAGATCGACAATGCCTCAAGAGATATTGTCTGGGCTAGCGATATTAGCAATTGAACAAGAAATTTTTGATGGTATAAATTTTAGCGATGTAATTAATGAATCTGCAGTAGCAAACCCGGAAAATATCGCTGCTACAATAGCTATTTTGTATTTTTCTATTGTACCTAGCTATCATTTTTGATTTTATAACGAAGTTACATAGATATTTTTTATCAGAACTATCTGCATAGCATATTGCATATTTTTAAAATATCTAAGTATTAGTAGAAAGTAGTACTTATATGTTTGTAGACATTAGGCAATATTTCTGTTATTTGTTCCTAAAAAGATGTGATTTTTAGTTTTGGGTTATTTTTTAGTATTTATAAACAACGTGTCTGTACCCCATTACTTAAGTAAATGCTTTAAAATGGGTGTGAATAAGAATTTATTTTAATTCATTTTGTTATGATTTTATTCTGTTTAATTTTGATAATTTAGTCTACAAGTAAATATGACTTCTAAAGTTCAGTTTTTTGCTTTATTTCAAGCACCTACCTACCTTCAAAAAATAACTAAAGAAACATGATCCAAAATGCCTTTAGGGGCGCCAAAATCCTTTTTTGCACACAGGCGCCAGAAGCCCTTACAGAGAGAAGCAGAAGCCCTGCTGCACTGTACACACTTCTGAATCCACAATTATCTATATTTTTTCCGATACTATTTTTACAATATGTTACACGAACCGCCCGAATTGGTGTAGAGTAGTTGACGAAAAAATAATTAATTTATTACTCAGTATCTATAGCGAATAACGCAATAAAGGCAATATTTACAGAATCGATAATTAATTTGCAAATGATTCGCAGTAGTTTCAATGTTCTCAGATCAATATCTTACAAGAAAAACGTATTTTTCTACCTTCTTGTGGCGTAAAAAGTTTTTGATTTTTTATAAATAAAGTTATAAACAACTGACAATTTGTTTTACTTGAGATTACATATATTTCTAACGATTCCGCAATTATCTAATTTTTTTTCTAATATGATTTATACAATGTGGTACACGAACCGCCCAGAGTAGTTGACGAAAAAATAATTAATTTATTACTTAGTATCTATAGCGAATAACGCAATAAAGGCAATATTTACAGAATCGATAATTAATTTGCAAACAATTTGCAGTGGTTTCAATATTCTCAGATCAATATCTTACAAGAAAAACGTATTTTTCTACTTTCTCGCGGCGTAAAAAGTTTTTGATTTTTCATGAATAAAGCTATAAACTAACAATTTTTTACTTGAGATTACAAATCTCACTAACAATTCCGCAATTACCAAATTTTTTTCCGATACGATTTATACAAATTATTCGCGAACATCGTGCAGCTATTACATAGATATCGTAGACAGAGTATCCTATCTCTGTGTACGCTATATATATACATCTATGCTTTATGTTACCCAAAGATTACAATATTATATAGGGAAAATGTTACCACTACACGCCATACTGCTCCATACCGTAGATAGAGAATTCTCTGTCTACGCTCCACTCCATAATACTCCATAATATGGAGTGTAGAAGTAGGGAGTACAAACTCCCATAGTAGAATAGTTAAAAAGTGTCCATCTGTAAGCAGTAAATAACAGTTCAAAACTCTCCACAACAGCGCTGGAGTAGCTACTGGGATGAAATGAACTTAGCAGTTGTCGACGGTTTGAAGTGTGCTGCTAAACTGCTCAGTTGCTCTAAAATCTAAAATAATTTTATTTTGAAAATATGACCTCGAAGTAAGTCGTCTATCCCGTTAATATTTTTCGGCACGTTCTTTAAAATTTAGCCCATAGCTATAGTGGCGCTACCCTTATTTAACGGTTTTCTATGGACACTTTGTAATACACAGTCTGTACTCCTTACTTCTACACTCCACTCCATACTCCATAATATCACGTTTATGTCAAATCAAATGTCAATTTTATGACAGAGAATCCTATTCTCTGTCTACGTTTTTAACCGAACCGAGAGAAAGAGATAAGAGATCAGATTCAGATAATCATCGATTTTTATATGGGTACATACACCGTTTCTTAGTCTCAGATTGTATACAAAAATGCCATAAAAAATCACTACCTTATTTTAAACTATTATAAAAATGACATTTACAGTACTTTGTTCATTCGTGTTAGCTTTTTATATCGTAATATGGTTTTTTAATTCGCTATTCAAGGTGTGTTTTGAATATTTGTCCATAATAATAATTGTTTAGAAAAAAGCGGACGCTCAGTAAAAATTTGTTTATTTTTCAGAGTTGTATGCACTATCCTTATTATGCATTCTTGGAGGGGACCGGTTTGAAAATAGGAATATTTAATTTTTCCTGGACAACCACTGCTTTTAACAGATTTCTTTATAGATGGAGCAAAAACCTTACTAGGGTCCTTAGGAAGTGGTTTACTTGTGGATACTATTTCACTGTGTGGCTGTTTCTACCGTTTTCACTATGGATACTGCTCACATTTATTTTTGAACATTTTTATGAAACAATACAAATTAACAGTATGCCTGAAATTAGGGGTGTGTTACCTGGAGTAAATATTCCTACTTCCGACTTCTGGGTTTACTTCCTTGCAATAGGAATGAGTAGCATTTTCCATGAGCTTGGTCATGCTTTGGCTGCTGCCCAGGAAGATGTTCAATTAATCGCTGTTGGTGTGTATGTTTTTGCAATAATTCCTATAGCTTTTGTTCAGTTGAATACTGAACATTTGAACAGCCTCGCTATAACAAAAAGGTTAAGAATTTATTGTGCAGGAGTGTGGCACAATGTAGTGATGGCTTTTATGGCCATGTTACTTTTCTTCTCGGCACCTATTTTATTTAACATAGCTTATGAGACTGATATGGGTGTAAAAGTTGTAGATTTCACTGAAGACTCACCTCTGAAAGAAGCCAGAGGATTTAACATAGGTGATGTAGTTACAAGTGTAAATGGATGTGATATAAAAAATGCAAATGATTGGTCATATTGCCTTCATATAGCTCATGATCGCTATGGAATTTGCACTAGTGCTGAATTCATTGCTCAAAATGATGAAATAATGATGGAGACTGTAAAAGAAAATGACGTAGTGGAATGTTGTAGGAAAGATGATTTATACAGTTTCTGCTTTGAGTACATGGAGCCTAAAGTAGTTATAGATTCCGTCTTACCTGGACAATATTCTTGTTTGAAACCCAGGGATATGGTGAAAAATAAATTAATTAAATGCACTGAATCAAATGGTTACAGCTGTCCTCGTAGCATGCATTGCTTGAAGCCATCGTTAAATAACCATACATACTTGATAATCATAGAGAGAAAGGATGACAATGCTGTGTTGTATTTAGGTCTACCACATGACTTATACGAGACAGTATTCATTGATCAATACTTTCCTAGAATATCACTCCTGTCATTCTTTTCACCATCACACCTGGAAAAGCTTTTAAGATACATTTTCATATTCTCAATGGGTATAGCATTTTTGAATGTAGTCCCTTGTTATGGAACTGATGGTCATCATATAGCCAAAAGTCTTATACAAATCTTAGCAAAGTATTTGAACAAGAATGGTGATTTTGTAACATTTTTCACAGTATTTACTGTAGTGGTTGGGACAGGTGTTACAATACCAATATTGATATACCTGTTTTATAAAGAAATTTTTGTAGGTAATTAGTTTTACTATCTAATAAATCTATAATGCTGAATTTTTCTTCCATCATACCAAGTATTTTACTGTGCATATCATAACCCACAAGAAATGATGTTTTTTTGTTGATTCATATTAACTGTTTTAAAGTAGTCTTAAGACTCATGTTACGATAAATTTATAGATGTATAGATAGATAAGATAGTTTTTTTTTAAATGAATGTCTATAACTTTAGCACAGCAAAACATGTTTGGTACTAAACAGGTGGCTATAATGGACAGGGGTGCTTGACATTGATTTTGTCTGGTAGCCCTATTTAACTGTGTATTAAGATAAATAAAATAAACATTAGTATGAATTGTGTACCAATGGTATTACTTACAAATGAAATAAAAGTATGTGTTGAAAAACTTTATTTAAATTACAATTTTTAAACTATGTTAGTTAATCATGTTCCTTAGCGGAAATCATTGTCAAACGTTATTTGGAGAAATTGTGAGCCTGACAGATCATTAAGCTAGTGACAATGGGCTGGCCATATAGTTCGCAGAATTGTATTTTTGGGCGACCCCTTCTAGAGAGAAAAGAAACTTGGTGAAAAATGCAGGTTGCTCAGGATTTTAATTTGTCACAATATGGGGGAGGCCTGAGTTCAGCAATGAACTTATGATGGGCCATAGTGATAGTAATTATATCTATGCAATTTTATGCAAATACTTTCAATGAATAGGGATTAGGATCTTTTTCACTATTCGTTTTTTTAGCTTTTACTAAGCGCTAATGATTTTTTTAAACCTGTCAATGATTTCCTTCCATAATACAACATACTCTTAATTGCTGATTCGTCAGTATGGTGTTTATTATTTCTGAAGTCTTTTCTGGCCCAATCCTTCAGTTCTAATCGTGTGCTTTCGTCTTGTACTTGTCTTAATGTTCTGAATATTTCCCTGTATAATTTTAATACTTCTTGACGTAAGAGAAACTAAAAGAAGACAAGTGCACGTATTAGTTGTTTTTTTTTTTTCAGGAAAGTTGCCTTAGATCACATACTCATCAGTATTACCTGTTTCAGGCTTAAAGTAGTTTTTGGTAGTTTGGATGACATTGTGAAAAATATATTTCATGCATTAGTTCGTAAATAAAATATATTATATGTACTAGTTAGCATAATGTAATTCATGGATACAGAAATCAAATCATTTCGAATTAAGTTTTCTGGTCTTCTAATTCTAAAAGAATACGATTACGTACTGTGAATGACAATGTCAAATTGACACACTTCACTCGGCAAAGTAGGCACGGCCTTTGAGCGTATTTTCTATGCTCTAAACTCAAAGGGCACGGCGATCTGAGATCGATTAATCGAAGAATCGATTTCTAGTGCCAGAAAGATTGATTTTTTAAATCGATATATAGTACTGAATCGACCCAGGGAATCGATATTTTATCCCAGAAAATCGAAATCGAATCTTTTTCTATTTTTATTAGAACTATAAAATTATTTACAGTTAGTTGAACGAACGCAAACCAGGCTTCTATCACTCTTGCTACCTACGTGAAATAATTACCTAAAATCGCGACGCGCCCGGGCGAAATAACGCAGTTAGGGCTAGCGCTTTGTAGGCGATTGAATGTTAAAGTTTTTAACGCTGTTTACGTACATGACTTTTTGTAAATATTGTTGAAATAGTTTTTGTTTAGTGTTTAGTATATTTAATTATAGGATAAAATAGTTCAAAAGTTTTAATCTAATTCAAGAATTATATGTTATGTATATTACCCATTATATAATAAATTTTAATACGGCAAAACGTCGTTCCTACTACAATTGTTGCGTGGATAGACGCTAAATGACCCACAAAATATTTCAGATATATCATTCTTTATTACCGAAAGATTTTAGTAGGAAGTTATGAAACGTGAATTTATTTAATTTTTATTGATAGGTAACTTATAGCAAAAAAGAGTTAAGTAATAATTTATTTCACTATCCAAGTATCTACTTACGTTCATATAGGTACTTGCCTTTTGTATTAAAATATTTTAAACACCGAAATCAGAACTTTGTTTACCAACAAAATTTTTAACTAAGTAGAATATGATTACATTTCTGTTAGGAATCGTATTTCAAGTTTATTTGTTGTTTACTATATCTACCTTTTCCTTCCGAGCCAAGCGTCGCGACTCCCGACGAATGGCCTTGCAAGATGCATGCATTAGGCATCGCAGAACTCACGTAGGTGCGAAAATATGGTCTGACGATCATAGTCAGAATAAGTATTTCACCTAAGTAACCTAATTAATATTTCGCAATGTATTTTGTTACTCTTTATTGACATCCCTCCATAACAACGGAAAGTCCACCGTAACATAGGAAGAGGAAAATGTGCAAACTAATACGGACGCTCTCGCGCAGCGATAAAGTTTTATTTAGCTTGCGAGCAGGACTTATCTAATTATTAATAATTATGTAGGCTATTAAACGTCGGCAAGCAGTCAAAATTAAAAGAGGGAAACTTCTGTACGTAGTACTATTATTTATTCTGTGCCCAAACTCTTAAAAAAGAACAGTTTTTCTATTCAAAAACCTACAAAACTGCTGTGTGCTCAGTTTCTTTTGATTGTTCGTAATGGATTAAGGAAATAAAAAAGAAGTTACGTTTGTAAGCTGTACTTTGTTATATCTTTTGATATTGTAGATATAAACTCTACGCAAATAGAAAAAAGATCAATTTTTGAATCGATTTAAAATATCGATCTTTTGTTTTTTTTTGTCAGTGGATCCCCGGTAATCCGGCCCCTGGCGAATCCGTCCTCCCTTGTAATCTGACATGCTAAGTCGACGTGTCGATAACTTGTAGGTAGTTTCGAGTCGCGCTATAAATCCACCACGGTGTCCTTAATGGCCGGGCCATACTAACGAGAAACGCCGTTAATTATCCCGTTGATGGACGTTGAATGTACGTGTGGCCATGACTTAACGCGATAGTTTGACAACGGCATTAACAATGCGTTTGCCGTTTGGCGATAACTCGAGTGGCGGTACATCAAAGGATTAACGCACGAATTAACGCGTTGAAGCGGCCACACTATGTTTGTCTCATTGTGCACGATGAGCGCAGCGGGTTCGCACGTATGGCTATGATGGAGCGGAACAGTAAAAAAGTTATTACGTTTCTGAGATTCGGCAAACAGAGCCATGTTTATGGGATCCGAGACTAAAAAGGTTTAAGAATCTTACATCGCAAAAAGATGCTTTGCGACGAATTATTTAAATTATTTTACGAACCCTTTAAAGCAACTATCGAAGAAATTAAAAAGAAGAATGAAAGTCCAATGGGTTTTTATAGAACCCATTTAAACAAATATAAAAATTCTTTAAGGAACGTTAAAGCCAACTTTAACGTCGTTCAACGGCATTGAAACTTTTATCGCGTTAAATTTAGGGCACTAATTGTTGCATTTATGGGCATTGACGTTTCTCGTTAGTGTAGCCCCAGCATCATGAATACGTGGAAAAACAGGTTGTAATTAGTTCGCGCCACCACTAAACTGGCTTGACGCGTATTGTCTCATTTCAAATGTGACAATGGCAGTGGCTTAGCGGGCATTAATTAATTTTATTTATTTATTTATTCATCTCTTCACAACTTCTTACTGACTAGTTACCCCCCCCCCCTCTCGCGGATAGGTTACATATAATACAAAGTATAAAACAGAGAAGAAATATATCATAAAAAAGTTATAAAAAGTTACATTGTAGGCGAATTGTAAAATTCATACAACGGATATGAGCGGGTATATGTGAAAGCTTGTATGCGTAGGTTTGCGTGTATTTAACAGTTGGGCTGAAAAAATCGTATCGTTTTATAGAAAAACACATTTTTTTGGCAAAATTCGATTTTATTATTCAACATAGTTGCCATCGAGGGCGATACACCGATTATAGCGATCTTCCAACTTTTCAATACCATTTTTGTAGTACGATTTGTGTTTAGCCTCAAAATAGGCCTCTGTTTCGGCGATTACTTCCTCATCGGCTTTAAATTTCTTTCCAGAGAGTATTCTCTTGAGATCTGAGAACAGGAAAAAGTCGCTGGGGGCCAAATCTGGAGAATACGGTGGATGCGGAAGCAATTCGAAGCCCGATTCATGCAATTTTGCCATCGTTTTCATCGATTTGTGACACAGCGCATTGTCTTGATGAAACAACACTTTCTTCTTCTTCAAATGGGGCCGTTTTTTCGCGATTTCGTCCTTCAAACGCTCCAATAACGCTATATAATAGTCGCTGTTGATGGTTTTTCCCTTTCCAAGATAGTCAATGAAAATTATTCCTATATATCGTCTACATTATATATAGGAAATCCTATATATCATCTACATTATAACCCAGATCTTCTTAAGTATAAGCGCCGCAAAGATATAATATGCAAAATTCAAACTTTCAACTCAGCACTTTTACGTAAGTTTTTCTGCTTCATGGAACCCTCCCTTTTTTAACAAACTAAATAAAATTTTAGACACATATCTCAAAACTAAATCTAGTTGTAAAATAAAAGTAAAAAAGTAAAGTTACAGCCTATATATGTACGTCCCACTGCTAGGCACAGGCCTCCTCTCATTTCTGAGAGGGTTTTAGGGCAAGGAAGTGTCCGCTGCGCTGCCCCAATGCGTGTTAGCGAACTTCACATGTCTTCGAAATATTTTATTTTTATTTCTCAGATATGCAGGTTTCCTCACGATGTTTTCCTTCACCGTCGAGCACGTTGTAAATCAGCACTTTAAATTGCAATTAACAATTTCATTGGTGCCGGCGGGGATCAAACCCGGGTTGCTCGCGTACTGTGAAATTTACAGCGAGCGCTAACCATCTGAGCTATCACGGCTCTAGTTGTAAAATAATATTTACAAAATTCTTAAAAACCCTTAACTACCAAGAAACAGAATTTTCTTTTAACCCAAAACTAAAATTTTAACTTTCTCAAACGAGTAAATTACTCCTATAAAAATTTCTAAAACCTCTAATAATGATAATCCAGCATCAGGATTACTTCAGTGCAATCATTAAAACACACAAACACACGTACACAAAAGCGATGTTCACACGCAAACACGTAAATACACGCAAACCTACGCATACAAGCTTTTACATAATCATACCCGCTCATATCCGTTGTATGAATTTTACAATTCGCCTACAATGTAACTTTTTATAACTTTTTTATGATATATTTCTTCTCTGTTTTATACTTTGTATTATATGTAACCTATCCGCGAGAGGGGGGGGGGGGTAACTAGTCAGTAAGAAGTTGTGAAGAGATGAATAAATAAATAAATAAAATTAATTAATGCCCGCTAAGCCACTGCCATTGTCACATTTGAAATGAGACAATACGCGTCAAGCCAGTTTAGTGGTGGCGCGAACTAATTACAACCTGTTTTTCCACGTATTCATGATGCTGGGGCTACACTAACGAGAAACGTCAATGCCCATAAACGCAACAATTAGTGCCCTAAATTTAACGCGATAAAAGTTTCAATGCCGTTGAACGGCGTTAATGTTCCTTAAAGAATTTTTATATTTGTTTAAATGGGTTCTATAAAAACCCATTGGACTTTCATTCCTCTTTTTAATTTCTTCGATAGTTGCTTTAAAGGGTTCGTAAAATAATTTAAATAATTAGTCGCAAAGCATCTTTTTGCGATGTAAGATTCTTAAACCTTTTTAGTCTCGGATCCCATAAACATGGCTCTGTTTGCCGAATCTCAGAAACGTAATAACTTTTTTACTGTTCCGCTCCATCATAGCCATACGTGCGAACCCGCTGCCCTCATCGTGCACAATGAGACAAACATAGTGTGGCCGCTTCAACGCGTTAATTCGTGCGTTAATCCTTTGATGTACCACCACTCGAGTTATCGCCAAACGGCAAACGCATTGTTAATGCCGTTATCAAACTATCGCGTTAAGTCATGGCCACGCGTACATTCAACGTCCATCAACGCGATAATTAACGGCGTTTCTCGTTAGTATGGCCCGGCCATTAAGGACACCGTGGTGGATTTATAGCGCGACCCGAAACTACCTACAAGTTAAAGACACGTCGACTTAGCATGTCAGATTACAAGGGAGGACGGATTTGCCAGGGGCCGGATTACCGGGGATCCACTGTATTCTCTTTACTGTAGGCGATCTTCTTTGATGGCGATTCTTTCCAAAAAAGATCGATATTTTAAATCGATTCAAAAATTGATCTTTTTTCTATTTGCGTAGAGTTTATATCCACAATATCACGTTGAGGTCATTCAGTATAGTGGAGGACCTACTCCAGCGATTCTGCCATAAGGACTATATCGTCGGCAAATTGAAGGTGAGTGATGTACTTGCCTCATACGGCCAGCAGTAAAACCAGAGTGACTGACATAGCCTAACGGATTAGTAAGCTGAAGTGGCAATGGGCCGGCCATATAGCTCGAAGAACCGATAACCGATGGGGAAGAAAGTTTCTCGAGTGGCAGCCTCGTACCGTAGCCGTAGTGTAGAGCGACTCCCCACTAGATGGAGTGACGACCTGGTAAGACATGCAGGAAGTCGATGGATGCAGGTAGCTCAGGATCGTGCTTTGTGGCATTACTTGGGGGAGGCCTATGTTCAGCAGTGGACTTGTGAAGGGCTGTAATGATGATGATGATGATAAAGCGAAGTAAAACATTATAACACGACGTTCTGCTATATGTTTTAAGGTTCTGAATATATATATATATATATATATATATATATATATATATATATATATATATATATATATATATATATATATATATATATATATATATACTTATTCTCCTATTATGTCTTCCGAACTGACAGAAGATATCTGATAAGAGGATTGATCAGGTGTCTTACACCGGCTAATTTTCTTTATAAATTCCCATAGTTTCTTATTGTTGCCTTTAGTATTTTGTATCTCTTGTTTTTCGTAGCTTCGTTTCGCTTTTTTTTAATAACGTGTTACAATAAATCTTGTAACGTTTGTAAGTAATCTTAATATTCTTGTCAGTGGGGTTTTTTTCAGTTTTTTATAGAGGTTGTCTTTAATCCTCATACACCGAAGAAGACCTATGGTTATCCACGGCTTATCTAATGGGAGTTTTAACCAACCTTGTTTTGTTTGTGAAGGCACTATATAGGTATGATAGGAGTATATTAGTCGCTAAGTTAGCATCAGTACTTTCAGCAATTGGCCGGAAGTTTATATTAGATATAGATTTATTTAGTAAATCAAAATTAATTATAACTTTTAATTTAGGTGTTACACCCAGCGAACGACCTTAAGCGTTCGGTCCTATACAATCCACGCCCTCTCGCTACAATATATCGCGTAAGAAATACGCCCAAATTTTTGGAATTATTTCAATTACAAAAGAAAAGCAAACTTGAGAAATTAAATAAAACGTGAATAACATAGATTTTAAAATTATCTATTTATTAGTGTAATCCTCAAATGATTAGAGCGTTGCCTTTGAGTTTAAAGAAATGCCTTTAGCAACAGATGCATGTTATATCAATAATTTTAGTCATTTTTTAAAAATAGATTTTAAATGTATTTATAACACGTAAAAACAAATTAGAACGTGGAATGTGATGATAAGATATCGAACATTAATAATGTGCTTTTAGATGTAGTTTATTTCTCATAACTAATGAGATAACGAAATAACGTAGAATGAAATAACGTCTCGAATACCTCGAAAATTTGGTGGTTTTTCTATTTAACATATTTTTTTACGTTTTACAGATTACAAACTTAAATTTTGGTATATGATTTTTGTAGACTGCATAAAAGGAAAACACGATATCATGTAATTTACTCGAAAGAAAAAAATTGCAAATTAGGCTCTAATTATTTACATTTCTCCATGACATCACAATATTCTTACGAATAAATTCATGGAATTATTTTTAAGACATAGTAAACAATCATATCTAAGTTCTTATAAACCATTTTTTTAATCCATAACGACGTTTTGTTAAAATAAATAAAAATGTTGTTTGGCGCTTACTTAGTTTTTTTCCGAGCGCTTGCTGCATCTCATAATTTGCGTATTATGAAGTCATTGCATCACTCATTTTAACACTCCCTCAGTCGTCCGTTAGCTTCACCGACAAAGAAATAAGCCACGCCCTCAAAACTACGATTCATTTTCAAGGTATCCTCTTAAATTGCGAAGAGTGGTTGATTTTATTGAGACTAGCAGCTACGCTCTCATGGTCAGCAATTGATGATTCAAAAACGAAACAAGTTGCTTCCAGATTGGTTTTTATCATTACATGATCTAAGCATGTCCGACCATGGGTGGGTACACTAGGACTAGGTAGAATACTGTTGCGCACCTAAGTTGAGGTCTGGCACTAGCGCCATCTGGTGTCGGGTAACAGAACGACGAGAGCTTTCCAGAAAATACATGACTAGTCTTTCAACCGACAGCGCTATCTAGTATCGAACTGAAGAACTAAGCTTTCTGGAAGCCCCACACTCGAACTTTCTGCGCTTGGTCGGTTGGCGCGCGTATTTACTCGAATATTCTGGAATATTCTGGATGTTTTCGTGGAAGAGCCCTATATAAAGGCGCTACAATACGCGATCGGCGAAGTATTGAATTTGGCGAGACAAGCGAAGCTTCGGAGCGAAATAAAGTGAATCAGTGTGATTAATTATTGGTGTTTTAAGTTTTAATTGGTGTAAAGAAAATTAAAGTGTTAATTTAGGTAATTCTATCGGCAATTTTTATTGTCACTCACTTATGCTGACAAGATCGGCCATTTTGAACGTTTAGTTAATTTTTTACAGCTGTTTTGCTTGGATGTGTTTTGGCTCGTCTTCGATTTTTGCCTACTCCAAAAAATAGATCAAAGAATCTGTATAAAATTTTGTGTGAAAACAAAATAAAGTGCGTGGACACATTCCCAATGTTGACTGTAGGATAAGGTGAAGCTACCTTAGACCAAAGCAACGTTTATCGGTGGTACAAAATGTTCTCAGAGGCCCGAGAAGATGTGAACGACGAACGGCGTGACGGACACCCGAGCACGTCAACAACCAACGACAACATTGATAAAGTGAAGAAAATAGATCAATCATCGAATTAGGTACCGTTAGAGAAGTTGCTGAGGACCTTAACATATCGATTGGCTCGTGCGTGCCATTCGATTGTAAGTAATGATTTGGGCATGAGTCGGGTCGCCGCAAAATTCGTGCCAAAATTGCTGAATTTCGACCGAAAACACCATCGCGTTGACATTGCTCAGGAGATGTTGGACTCGGTCCGTGATGGCCCAAATGTACTCCAGAGGGTTATAACTGGTGACGAATCATGGGTTTATGGTTATGACGTGGAAACCAGAGCTCAATCATCCCAATGGAAGCTGCCGCATGAGCCAAGACCGAAAAAAGCGCGCCAAATTCGGTCGACCGTGAAGGTTTTGCGCGCAGTTTTCTTCGATTGCAGGGTAGTGGTGCATCATGAGTTCTTGCCATAGGGTAGTACGGTCAATAAGGAATAATACCTGCAAGTTATGCGCAATTTGCGCGAAGCAATCTGCCAGAAACGCCCGGATTTGTGGAAGATCAAAAACTGGCTTTTGCACCTTGATAACGCTCTTGCTCACACGTCGTTACTTGTGCGCGAATATTTATCCAAAAACAACACACTAACAGCTACCGTATTCCCCAGACCTGGCCCACTGTGACTTCTTACTGTTCTCAAAACTGAAGAAGCCATGAAAGGACGACGCTACGCCACGATTGAGGAGATAAAGACGGCATTGAAGGAGGAGCTGAAGAAGATCACGAAAAATTATTTTTTCAAGGGCTTCGAGGATTGGAAAAAACGTTGACATAAGTGCATTATATCCGAGGGGGATTACTTTGAAAGAGACAAAATAGATATTCATGAATAAGTAAACACTTTTTGAAAAAATACAAAATTCGCGATACTTTTTGAACAGACTGTGTATACCTATAGGTATGTTAGTTTTACGAAGAGATAGTTATGAACAGTCGTTGCTATGATATGATAATTCTCAAGGTCAGGAATTTGCCTCGTTGGAGAAAGCCAACATCCTGTTACGACTATAATATCCCAGTACGTAACGTACGCTTAAGACTCGTTGTAACCTTAATGTAATTTTTGTAATGCATTCAGTTGCCGACGAGAGCCGGGAGTCCCTTGCATTGACATCATTAATATAAATAAATTAATTAGGCGGTATACGTAAAAAACTTAAGGCTAAAACAGCCGTGAGAACGAAAACGTAATATATGCGTAGAATATAATATATGTATTTCTACGCTAAATGCTGTTTGAGTACGTAGGTGCAGTCTGTAATAAGGTGACTCACGTTGTTATTCTCGTCTTCGTCTCACGACGTATTGTACCGCTCTTTCACTGTAAGCTAGCTCTATGATGCTATTATGCTCCCTCTATGTTGAAGAGAATTATACAGTGTATGCCTTCGTGGCCTCTTGTTATTGTGTGCGCTTGGATATAGTCACTGTCATTGACTATTTCTTGAGGGATTAACTTTCTACGGCCGCATAGATCCTAAATGATATGCACTCCTAATTTTTAACTTCTTATTCTTCCTCTTTCACAAAATTAATTTTGCAGTTTTATATTTTACTATAGACATGTCTGAATAGCGCAGAATCAGCGAAGGAAGGGGGATAGATAGAGATACTCTTTTTCAAAAAGTTCCTGACTACCAGGTCGCTGTGGCAGTACTCTTAGTCCGATAAATTTGATAATCCGACACTGTCTTGCAAAACGTTTGTCGGACTACCGCGGGTCTTTTGTGGGGGACACCGTAAAAAGAAAAATATTATAAGAGCTCTGACGACTTCAGGAGTCGATCTGTTAACTATTTCAAAGGCCAGTCCTAATTTGCCGAAAGCATCAATTATTGTTAAATAATAGTGACTTTCGACTTTAAAAAGATCTATGAAAATTTCTTCAAGAAGCCTAGTTTTTTCTTATAGGAGAGGGGCAAACGAGCATACGGCTCACCTGATGGTATGTGTTTACCGCTGCTCATGAACAACTGCAACACTAGGGAATCGCAGATGCGTTGTCGGCCTTTTAAAAAGGAGTAGGCTCTCTCCTTGAAGGTCCCTTACTCATATCGTTTCGGAAAAGTCTGCTGGTAGTCGATTCCACAAGGAAGTTGTGCGAGGAAGAAAACTTCTTTTAAATCGCACGGTGGTGGACCGCCAGTCATCTAGATGTTATGGATTATATCGCTAATTTTTGTCGCTATGTGCGATAGTAAAATTATTCGGCTGGAAATAGTCCGAACAATTCCTCATATTTCTGGATATCATATTTTAGAACATTCTCTGTGATAAATGCGATAAAATACGCAAACAGATGCAACATCTCTTCGCAGTGCCAGTGAGTCAAGCCGATCAGAAAGAACTCGGCCGCCAACGATTCGAACGGCTCTGCACTGGATGCGATAAAATGGAAGGAGCTGGCATGATGGGAACAATATTCCATGTGCGGCCGAACCTGCGGCTTGTAAAGTTGTAGGCGGTGGGCCAGCATGAAATACTGTCCACTCTGCTGAGCACGCCAAGCTTTCTAGAAGTCAAATTCGGCCTTCTCTTCCAAGTGACCACGAAACTGCACGTTACTCGATATGTCGACGCCGAGGATTCCGATACTGGCTAAGGCAACAACATTTCCCTGCCCTAAAACCCTCTCAGAAATTAGAGGAGGCCTGTACCCAGCAGTGGGACCTATATAGTATCTATTTTTTACTAACATAAATTAAATGGAGTATACCCGAAAGTAATTAATCTAAAGGTAAAAAATCAAAACTATGTCAATTTTTTAAAGTATTTTAAATGCACACAAGTTTTCAACAAATAATCTTATTAAGTAGGTACTATTATTTCTAATTTTCCGATAATTTTAAGTCAAACGTCAATAAAAAAACGTTTGAAAATACAAAAGTGCACGACTCATAATGCTCATACGATCTTGAAAAAATGTAGAAATAAATTCTCAACCAACAACAGGAAATATTTTTTTTTAATTTAACTATGTTATTATTATTAAGATTCAAAAAAAAATATTATTGTAAATTGAAAAAACTTCCAACAGAATTATCTAAAAATGATGATGAAATGAAATCAACATTAATATACAGTACCCGGTTGACCGAGCTTTGCTCGTTATTTTTGGCTCGGTTTTTTTTAATTCGTGTGTTTTGGAAATTATATTTAGATACAAATTACATACTGATGAAATACGAATAATATTTTTTGATCTTGGCGACATAATAGAAAAAACTGATCTGGTTATTTGAATAAAAAATCATGAGTGCAATTCGTTTAATTTAAATATTCGTGTTTTTAAAATATACTAAAAAAAGGGCTCGAAAAAATAGATTTTCTCAAAAAAGAAAGGAACTTGAAAAAAAAATTAAAAAAAGTCGGTCTGGGCTCGAACCATGGTATAACAATTTCGTGACCGCCTAATATACCAATTAAGCTATTTGTAATCATTAATAAGCGATCAAAATTTACCTTCTTATTCTAACGATATTGTAGCAGTTTTTCATTGCCTAAAAACACAGACAAAAAGACATTTTCTAAAAATAATAGCTAGATCGATTTATTACCCCCGAAACTCCCTGCCGAATATATATATATATATATATATATATATATATATATATATATATATATATATATATATATATATATATATATATATATTGGTTTTATTTATTGGTATTTGAACACGTTAATAAAACCTCGTTAATAAAAAAAATCTCATCAACTTTATTTCGTTTTCAAAAAGTTTCTCATCTAGTCATTACCAGTATTTTAATTAAGCATTTACTAAAGTACACCTTCAGGTCACTCTCAGGTCCGGAGGTAAGATACGAGACATGACATACATAACTAACAAAACAAAGCCATACTCGGCATACCTAGTTCTATATGTTAATTCTACGTACTTTTAGCGAAACAATATATTGTAATGAAAATCTATGATTATAAAAATAATAATAATATCTTGCCTTGATCACGTATCAAATTTGGTTTTTAGAAAAATTTGAATATAACCAAAAGATTCGTTTATCGTACCATCAAACGATACAATGAAGACTCTAGTGTAGATGACAGGTCAAGAAGTGGTCGCCCTCGATTTGTTAGGACTCCAGCAGTGATAAAAGCTGTAAAGGTGCGAATTCAAAGAAATCCCAAACGTAAGCAGAAACTGTTGGCCCTTCAGATGGGGTTAAGCAGAACCACGGCGTTAAATGAAGACTTAGGGCTTCGGGCATATCGAAGAAAAACAGGACATCGTTTGAATGCTCGTCTAATGGATCTGAGACTGAAGAGATGCCGCGCTTTGTTGAAGCGGTACGCGGGAAAAAAATATCGGGAAATTCTTTTTTCGGATGAAAAAATTTTTACCGTAGAAGAGAGCTACAACAAACAAAATGATAAGGTGTACGCACACAGTAGTGAAGAAGCGAGCAACCGTATTCCGCGTGTCCAACGGGGTCATTTTCCATCCTCGCTCATGGTGTGGTTGGGAGTTTCTTATTGGGGCTTAACAGAGGTACATTTTTGTGAGAAAGGTTTAAAAACGAATGCAGTTGTGTATCAAAATACAGTCCTGACGAACCTTGTGTAACCTGTTTCTCATACCATGTTCAATAACAGGCACTGGGTATTCCAACAAGATTCGGCGTCAGCTCATAGAGCGAAGAGCACACAAGACTTTTGACAGCTCCGTGGCGTAGTGGCTTAGCAATGAGTGGCTGCGCTTGGGGGTCGCGGGTTCGAATCCCGCACGGAACAAGTATTTGTACGACCTACAAGTAATTGTTCCGAGTTTGGATGTTTGTCCTTGTGAAATTTGTGTTTGTAAACTGCCCCCACGATACAGGAGAAAAACCTAGTGTGGAGGTAACGTTCTTTAAAAACAAAAAAAAGACTGGCTGGCGGCGCGTGAAATCGACTTCATCCGACACAAAGACCAGTCCAGATTTGAATCCGTTAGATTACAAGATATGGCAACACTTGGAGGAAAGGGCGTGATCAAAGCCTCATCCCAATTTGGAGTCACTCAAGACATCCTTGATTAAGGCAGCCGCCGATATGACATGGACCTCGTTCGGGCTGCGATAGACGACTGGCCGCGCAGTTTGAAGGCCTGTATTCAAAATTACGGAGGTCATTTTGAATAAACTATAGTGTCATAAGAATCTATGTTTTGTTAAGTTCATTTTGGTATATAAATGGTTACATAATGAATAAACTCGTTTCAATTATTTTATATTAAACATGTGATAGAATTTATGACCTGACTAGGTAATATGCAATTTGGGTACAGATGATAAACCAGGGTCACATTGGGTAGCTTTATATATCGATACGAATGACGTCGGTGAATATTTTGATTCATATGGACGGGCACCTGTACGATATCATCTAGAGTTTTTTAAAAGAAATTGTAAAAGATGGAACTGGAATGTTGATAGGATTCAGAATGAGTGGACTTCAGTTTGTGGCGAATATTGCTTAATGTATTTGCTATATAAGTTTCAGGGATGTTCAATGCATAGTTTTACGAGTATATTTACAGGGAACACATTGTACAACGATATTTTAGTGGATGAGATGTTTCGCTCCTATTTTATAGATAATAAGTAATAAGATTTTGTATTTTATAAATAAAAATTTTAACAAAATTGGGTAATGTGTTTTATTAATGAGTCAGATTAGTGTAGATAGGAACAAAGGAGTATATAACAATATCACCACGCTGAGGAAGAATAGATAATGACGGTATTGAATGAACAATAGATAAGTAGATAAGAACAATGGAGCGCTAATGACGGTGGAGGCTCGAAGCGGATATCAATTAGATAAGAGTTAATTGATCTGCACATCTCCGGAACCGTGCATCCTACTCAAAAATGGACCGCAGATTCGTGATCAGAGCATGCCAAAACCTTTTTATATATATATATATATATATATATATATATATATATATATATATATATATATATATATAAATATATATATATATATATATATATATATATTTATTGGTTTTATTTATTGGTATTTGAACACGTTAATAAAACCTCGTTAATAAAAAAAATCTCATCAACTTTATTTCGTTTTCAAAAAGTTTCTCATCTAGTCATTACCAGTATTTTAATTAAGCATTTACTAAAGTACACCTTCAGGTCACTCTCAGGTCCGGAGGTAAGATACGAGACATGACATACATAACTAACAAAACAAAGCCATACTCGGCATACCTAGTTCTATATGTTAATTCTACGTACTTTTAGCGAAACAATATATTGTAATGAAAATCTATGATTACAAAAATAATAATAATATCTTGCCTTGATCACGTAAGTATCAAATTTGGTTTTTAGAAATTTTGTATTTCTACGATCGATGTTTTTCATCACGAGCCGCTGTAAAGAAACGATACTGTAACCCACTCACCCCAATACACTCTGACTAACCGCGGCCGAGCCCGCAGTCAGTCAGAGTGTATTTAGTAAAATATATTATTACAAGGCTGCTCAAATACCGACAATTTCGTAATTTCCCAGCCGAAAAAAAATTATTTATAACTAAACAAAACAAAAATAAACAACCGTTGACATTCCATGGCTTCGCACATGATAGACGAAATAAAAAAAAAGATTGATTTGAACAATTGATATTTTCAAAAGTTCATCCCTCCATGCGGACTAGATAAATCTACACCATAAGCCAGTAAAACCACTTTTTAATATGTATAAAAATAGCAATTAATTGTTTTTAAAAAAATAAGTTCAACAATCATTTGTCTTTCTGACAATGTGCTTTTTATATCATTTATATGTTCAATATGATTGTTAGATACGATTTCATGCGATAAAACGTAGAATTCTTGATTTTTAGGCGCTAGTAGAACATATCCAAGCGCTTTGCGCAATAAACAAAATAAAAGCTAATAAATGTGTTGCAAACCCGGGCGGACCAGTCCCCACAAGTAGTTACGTTGTACCAGTTCTGGCGCACTTGTAGAAAGGTTGTACCAGTTCTGGCGCACTGAGTCACAAGTACGACGTTCGTCGACTCACGATCCTAAAAAAAAAAAAAAAAAAAAAAAAAAAAAAAAAAAAAAAAAAAAAAAAGGTTTTGGCATGCTCTGATCACGAATCTGCGGTCCATTTTTGCGTAGGATGCACGGTTCCGGAGATGTGCAGATCAATTAACTCTTATCTAATTGATATCCGCTTCGAGCCTCCACCGTCATTAGCGCTCCATTGTTCTTATCTACTTATCTATTGTTCATTCAATACCGTCATTATCTATTCTTCCTCAGCGTGGTGATATTGTTATATACTCCTTTGTTCCTATCTACACTAATCTGACTCATTAATAAAACACATTACCCAATTTTGTTAAAATTTTTATTTATAAAATACAAAATCTTATTACTTATTATCTATAAAATAGGAGCGAAACATCTCATCCACTAAAATATCGTTGTACAATGTGTTCCCTGTAAATATACTCGTAAAACTATGCATTGAACATCCCTGAAACTTATATAGCAAATACATTAAGCAATATTCGCCACAAACTGAAGTCCACTCGTTCTGAATCCTATCAACATTCCAGTTCCATCTTTTACAATTTCTTTTAAAAAACTCTAGATGATATCGTACAGGTGCCCGTCCATATGAATCAAAATATTCACCGACGTCATTCGTATCGATATATAAAGCTACCCAATGTGACCCTGGTTTATCATCTGTACCCAAATTGCATATTACCTAGTCAGGTCATAAATTCTATCACATGTTTAATATAAAATAATTGAAACGAGTTTATTCATTATGTAACCATTTATATACCAAAATGAACTTAACAAAACATAGATTCTTATGACACTATAGTTTATTCAAAATGACCTCCGTAATTTTGAATACAGGCCTTCAAACTGCGCGGCCAGTCGTCTATCGCAGCCCGAACGAGGTCCATGTCATATCGGCGGCTGCCTTAATCATGGATGTCTTGAGTGACTCCAAATTGGGATGAGGCTTTGAGCACGCCCTTTCCTCCAAGTGTTGCCATATCTTGTAATCTAACGGATTCAAATCTGGACTGGTCTTTGTGTCGGATGAAGTCGATTTCACGCGCCGCCAGCCAGTCTTTTTTTTTGTTTTTAAAGAACGTTACCTCCACACTAGGTTTTTCTCCTGTATCGTGGGGGCAGTTTACAAACACAAATTTCACAAGGACAAACATCCAAACTCGGAACAATTACTTGTAGGTCGTACAAATAATTGTTCCGTGCGGGATTCGAACCCGCGACCCCCAAGCGCAGCCACTCATTGCTAAGCCACTACGCCACGGAGCTGTCAAAAGTCTTGTGTGCTCTTCGCTCTATGAGCTGACGCCGAATCTTGTTGGAATACCCAGTGCCTGTTATTGAACATGGTATGAGAAACAGGTTACACAAGGTTCGTCAGGACTGTATTTTGATACACAACTGCATTCGTTTTTACATTTTTCTCACAAAAATGTACCTCTGTTAAGCCCCAATAAGAAACTCCCAACCACACCATGAGCGAGGATGGAAAATGACCCCGTTGGACACGCGGAATACGGTTGCTCGCTTCTTCACTACTGTGTGCGTACACCTTATCATTTTGTTTGTTGTAGCTCTCTTCTACGGTAAAAATTTTTTCATCCGAAGAAAGAATTTCCCGATATTTTTTTCCCGCGTACCGCTTCAACAAAGCGCGGCATCTCTTCAGTCTCAGATCCATTAAACGAGCATTCAAACGATGTCCTGTTTTTCTTCGATATGCCCGAAGCCCTAAGTCTTCATTTAACGCCGTGGTTCTGCTTAACCCCATCTGAAGGGCCAACAGTTTCTGCTTACGTTTGGGATTTCTTTGAATTCGCACCTTTACAGCTTTTATCACTGCTGGAGTCCTAACAAATCGAGGGCGAACACTTCTTGACCTGTCATCTACACTAGAGTCTTCATTGTATCGTTTGATGGTACGATAAACGAATCTTTTGGTTATATTCAAATTTTTCAGTATATCAAAAAATTTAATTGGCGCGTAATCGCAACTGCAACACGGTCTTTTTTAAGCGTCCACTCCGTATGTAAAACTCATATGTAAAAATGAGTAAAATTCTAAAAAGTATACAGTTTTATTTTCATGAATAATTCGAATTCAATAAACATTTTTGTGGCCAGCATTCTAAAAGAAAAGTTTTTACTGTGTGACAATACTTATGACCTGACTAGGTATATACGTTGGTACGTGGGTGTACATGGACAGTCTGTTAGCAGCATAAACATTATTTTCTAGACTGGGGTGAATCTTTTTCAGATGTTGTTGTACATCTAGTGTATCCATGATATTACTGCTATTAGTAGATTACTACAGTACAATCTACTCAATGACTAACATAGGAATGATCAATAATGTGATTTCTAAATATTAAATTGCATTTTTTCTGTTATACAAAACCTATTGAGTCATCAATACACTGAATAAGACGCAACACGAAGAATGTGAGATAAGGTTGTTGACGCATAAAGTTATTATCAATTCTACTGTAGAAATTCTTTAGATTAGAATTATTACTTACTGGTACGATATAAGACCAAGCAACTGCAGTCATGGAGTTAGTGTATGTTCGTTTGACCGCAGTGTATCTATCAATAATACATTTGTGTTACTTCAACGCATCAAAGGCCATAGATGTAAGTGTTTAATCTATTGACAAACTTACTTTTCTTTCTGTTATTTTTTTACGTGTGTATGATTTTGAACGACAGGCCTGTTGGTCTAGTGGTTAGTGACCCTGACTGTTATGCCGGAGGTCGTGGGTTCGATTCCCACCCAGGACAAATGTTTGTGTGATGAGCACGATCATTTGTTCTGTGTCTGGGTGTAATTTATCTATAATATTGATGTATTTAGAAATATATAAGTATGTTTATCAGTTGTCTAGTACCCATAACACAAGCTCTGCTTAGCTTGGGACTAGATGGCGTTGTGTGACAGTTGTGGAATATTATTATTATTATTATTATTTAGTGTTAACAAATTATATTTAAATATTTTGTGTGTGTATATGATTAAGCCGTGGTAGCTCAGATGGTTAGCGCAAGCTGTAAATTTTACAGTACGTAACGCGGGTTCGATCCCCGCCGACACCAATTAAATTGTTAATTGCAATTTTAAGTGTTTATTCTATTGACACACTTACTTTTCTTTCTGTTATTTTCTTACGTGTGTATGATTTAGTGTTAACAAATTATATTTAAATACTGTGTGTGTATATGATTAAGCCGTGGTAGCTCAGATGGTTAGCGCAAGCTGTAAATTTTACAGTACGTAACGCGGGTTCGATCCCCGCCGACACCAATTAAATTGTTAATTGCAATTTTAAGTGTTTATTCTATTGACACACTTACTTTTCTTTCTGTTATTTTCTTAAGTGTGTATGATTTAGTGTTAACAAATTATATTTAAATATTGTGTGTGTGTATATGATTAAGCTGTGGTAGCTCAGATGGTTAGCGCAAGCTGTAAATTTTACAGTACGTAACGCGGGTTCGATCCCCGCCGACAATAATTAAATTGTTAATTGCAATTTTAAGTGTTTATTCTATTGACACACTTACTTTTCTTTCTGTTATTTTCTTACGTGTGTATGATTTAGTGTTAACAAATTATATTTAAATATTGTGTGTGTGTATATGATTAAGCCGTGGTAGCTCAGATGGTTAGCGCAAGCTGTAAATTTTACAGTACGTAACGCGGGTTCGATCCCCGCCGACACCAATTAAATTGTTAATTGCAATTTTAAGTGTTTATTCTATTGACACACTTACTTTTCTTTCTGTTATTTTCTTAAGTGTGTATGATTTAGTGTTAACAAATTATATTTAAATATTGTGTGTGTGTATATGATTAAGCTGTGGTAGCTCAGATGGTTAGTGCAAGCTGTAAATTTTACAGTACGAAACGCGGGTTCGATCCCCGCCGACACCAATTAAATTGTTAATTGCAATTTTAAGTGTTTATTCTATTGACACACTTACTTTTCTTTCTGTTATTTTCTTACGTGTGTATGATTTAGTGTTAACTAATTATATTCAAATATTGTGTGTGTGTGTGTGTAAGATTAAGCCGTGGTAGCTCAGATGGTTAGCGCAAGCTGTAAATTTTACAGTACGTAACGCGGGTTGCATCCCCGCCGACACCACTTAAATTTTTAATTGCAATTTTAAGTGCTGATTTACCACGTGCTCGGCGGTGAAGGAAAACATCGTGAGGAAACCTGCATGTCTGAGAAAATTTCGAAGGCATGTGAAGTTCGCCAACACGCATTGAGACCGCGCCGCGGACATTTCCTAGCCATAAATACAAAGACAATAGCAGAAAGTAAAAAGTTAAAAAATACTTTTTTAACAATGACAGTCATTAGTTGATCATTAGTGAATGTGATTCTGTTTTCTTAAATTACAGAAGAAAAGAGCAGAAGGAAGAAATGGGATGATAGGAAGTAATGAAGAATGAATTGTTATGTGAAGTTTGTTGGAACAAACATATTTTAGTCACGTGTAAATACTTTTAACATTTTGGTTCAAAATGACACAAAATCTAAAAAATATTAGATACATCATCGACATGGACGGATTTTACATTACATATCCTCATAAACATTTTCAATGTAGAGAAATGGCTATTCTAGACGTAAAACTATCTAATAAAAATGATTCGTTTATCGATCATTATTTGTTTCGGCCAAGTTATCCTTTCAATTATTTGTCGCCAAAAGACAAAAAAACTGTTCGTTATTGTGAAATACACGTGCACGGCATTCCATATTTTGATGTGACCGAAGAATTAAAATGTGCCTACAAACAAGAGAACATCATTCCCATACTAAATTGGTATATTAGAAATTTGTGCAAAGACGAAGTGATCGCATACAAAGGTGGTTCAACAGAAAAACAATTTTTAAAAATGTTGACGACGAATGATAGAATTTTTAATATTGAAGAATACAAATGTCCAAAATACAATGATTTGGTAAATGTCATAAATTTAAACAAACGTTATGTGTGTAATAATCATATATTTGCAAAAAATAAACACAAAATTTTACATTGTTCTTGTGACGAAGTGTGGGTTTTTTACAAGTGGTTATTACTTGAAAATAAAATTTTAAATTAATCATAAATTTTCTTTGATTTCCCAAAAACATTAGTTATAGTATACTATATAATACAAAATTGGTTCAACAGAAAAACAATTTTTAAAAATGTTGACGACGAATGATAGAATTTTTAATATTGAAGAATACAAATGTCCAAAATACAATGATTTGGTAAATGTCATAAATTTAAACAAACGTTATGTGTGTAATAATCATATATTTGCAAAAAATAATCACAAAATTTTACATTGTTCTTGTGACGAAGTGTGGGTTTTTTACAAGTGGTTATTACTTGAAAATAAAATTTTAAATTAATCATAAATTTTCTTTGATTTCCCAAAAACATTAGTTATAGTATACTATATAATACAAAATTGGTTCAACAGAAAAACAATTTTTAAAAATGTTGACGACGAATGCTAGAATTTTTAATATTGAAGAATACAAATGTCCAAAATACAATGATTTGGTAAATGTCATAAATTTAAACAAACATTATGTGTGTAAAAATCATATATTTGCAAAAAATAATCACAAAATTTTACATTGTTCTTGTGACGAAGTGTGGGTTTTTTACGTGTTTATTGCTTGAAAATAAAATTTTAAATTAATCATAAATTTTCTTTGATTTCCCAAAAACATAAGTTATAGGATACTATATAATACAAAGGTGGTTCAACAGAAAAACAATTTTTAAAATTGTTCACGACGAATGAAAGTTTTTATTAATTTTATTTTCAAGCAATAAACACTTGTAAAAAACCCACACTTCGTCACAAGAACAATGTAAAATTTTGTGATTATTTTTTGCAAATATATGATTATTACACACATAACGTTTGTTTAAATTTATGACATTTACCAAATCATTGTATTTTGGACATTTGTATTCTTCAATATTAAAAATTCTATCATTCGTCGTCAACATTTTTAAAAATTGTTTTTCTGTTGAACCAATTTTGTATTATATAGTATACTATAACTAATGTTTTTGGGAAATCAAAGAAAATTTATGATTAATTTAAAATTTTATTTTCAAGTAATAACCACTTGTAAAAAACCCACACTTCGTCACAAGAACAATGTAAAATTTTGTGTTTATTTTTTGCAAATATATGATTATTACACACATAACGTTTGTTTAAATTTATGACATTTACCAAATCATTGTATTTTGGACATTTGTATTCTTCAATATTAAAAATTCTATCATTCGTCGTCAACATTTTTAAAAATTGTTTTTCTGTTGAACCACCTTTGTATGCGATCACTTCGTCTTTGCACAAATTTCTAATATACCAATTTAGTATGGGAATGATGTTCTCTTGTTTGTAGGCACATTTTAATTCTTCGGTCACATCAAAATATGGAATGCCGTGCACGTGTATTTCACAATAACGAACAGTTTTTTTGTCTTTTGGCGACAAATAATTGAAAGGATAACTTGGCCGAAACAAATAATGATCGATAAACGAATCATTTTTATTAGATAGTTTTACGTCTAGAATAGCCATTTCTCTACATTGAAAATGTTTATGAGGATATGTAATGTAAAATCCGTCCATGTCGATGATGTATCTAATATTTTTTAGATTTTGTGTCATTTTGAACCAAAATGTTAAAAGTATTTACACGTGACTAAAATATGTTTGTTCCAACAAACTTCACATAACAATTCATTCTTCATTACTTCCTATCATCCCATTTCTTCCTTCTGCTCTTTTCTTCTGTAATTTAAGAAAACAGAATCACATTCACTAATGATCAACTAATGACTGTCATTGTTAAAAAAGTATTTTTTAACTTTTTACTTTCTGCTATTGTCTTTGTATTTATGGCTAGGAAATGTCCGCGGCGCGGTCTCAATGCGTGTTGGCGAACTTCACATGCCTTCGAAATTTTCTCAGACATGCAGGTTTCCTCACGATGTTTTCCTTCACCGCCGAGCACGTGGTAAATCAGCACTTAAAATTGCAATTAAAAATTTAAGTGGTGTCGGCGGGGATGCAACCCGCGTTACGTACTGTAAAATTTACAGCTTGCGCTAACCATCTGAGCTACCACGGCTTAATCTTACACACACACACACAATATTTGAATATAATTAGTTAACACTAAATCATACACACGTAAGAAAATAACAGAAAGAAAAGTAAGTGTGTCAATAGAATAAACACTTAAAATTGCAATTAACAATTTAATTGGTGTCGGCGGGGATCGAACCCGCGTTTCGTACTGTAAAATTTACAGCTTGCACTAACCATCTGAGCTACCACAGCTTAATCATATACACACACACAATATTTAAATATAATTTGTTAACACTAAATCATACACACTTAAGAAAATAACAGAAAGAAAAGTAAGTGTGTCAATAGAATAAACACTTAAAATTGCAATTAACAATTTAATTGGTGTCGGCGGGGATCGAACCCGCGTTACGTACTGTAAAATTTACAGCTTGCGCTAACCATCTGAGCTACCACGGCTTAATCATATACACACACACAATATTTAAATATAATTTGTTAACACTAAATCATACACACGTAAGAAAATAACAGAAAGAAAAGTAAGTGTGTCAATAGAATAAACACTTAAAATTGCAATTAACAATTTAATTATTGTCGGCGGGGATCGAACCCGCATTACGTACTGTAAAATTTACAGCTTGCGCTAACCATCTGAGCTACCACAGCTTAATCATATACACACACACAATATTTAAATATAATTTGTTAACACTAAATCATACACACTTAAGAAAATAACAGAAAGAAAAGTAAGTGTGTCAATAGAATAAACATTTAAAATTGCAATTAACAATTTAATTGGTGTCGGCGGGGATCGAACCCGCGTTACGTACTGTAAAATTTACAGCTTGCGCTAACCATCTGAGCTACCACGGCTTAATCATATACACACACACAGTATTTAAATATAATTTGTTAACACTAAATCATACACACGTAAGAAAATAACAGAAAGAAAAGTAAGTGTGTCAATAGAATAAACACTTAAAATTGCAATTAACAATTTAATTGGTGTCGGCGGGGATCGAACCCGCGTTACGTACTGTAAAATTTACAGCTTGCGCTAACCATCTGAGCTACCACGGCTTAATCATATACACACACAAAATATTTAAATATAATTTGTTAACACTAAATAATAATAATAATAATAATATTCCACAACTATCACACAACGCCATCTAGTCCCAAGCTAAGCAGAGCTTGTGTTATGGGTACTAGACAACTGATAAACATACTTATATATTTCTAAATACATCAATATTATAGATAAATTACACCCAGACACAGAACAAATGATCGTGCTCATCACACAAACATTTGTCCTGGGTGGGAATCGAACCCACGACCTCCGGCATAACAGTCAGGGTCACTAACCACTAGACCAACAGGCCTGTCGTTCAAAATCATACACACGTAAAAAAATAACAGAAAGAAAAGTAAGTTTGTCAATAGATTAAACACTTACATCTATGGCCTTTGATGCGTTGAAGTAACACAAATGTATTATTGATAGATACACTGCGGTCAAACGAACATACACTAACTCCATGACTGCAGTTGCTTGGTCTTATATAGTACCAGTAAGTAATAATTCTAATCTAAAGAATTTCTACAGTAGAATTGATAATAACTTTATGCGTCAACAACCTTATCTCACATTCTTCGTGTTGCGTCTTATTCAGTGTATTGATGACTCAAATAGGTTTTGTATAACAGAAAAAATGCAATTTAATATTTAGAAATCACATTATTGATCATTCCTATGTTAGTCATTGAGTAGATTGTACTGAAGTAATCTACTAATAGCAGTAATATCATGGATACACTAGATGTACAACAACATCTGAAAAAGATTCACCCCAGTCTAGAAAATAATGTTTATGCTGCTAACAGACTGTCCATGTACACCCACGTACCAACGTATATACCTAGTCAGGTCATAAGTATTGTCACACAGTAAAAACTTTTCTTTTAGAATGCTGGCCACAAAAAAGTTTATTGAATTCGAATTATTCATGAAAATAAAACTGTATACTTTATAGAATTTTACTCATTTTTACATATGAGTTTTACATACGGAGTGGACGCTTAAAAAAGACCGTGTTGCAGTTGCGATTACGCGCCAACTAAATTTTTTGATATACTGAAAAATTTGAATATAACCAAAAGATTCGTTTATCGTACCATCAAACGATACAATGAAGACTCTAGTGTAGATGACAGGTCAAGAAGTGGTCGCCCTCGATTTGTTAGGACTCCAGCAGTGATAAAAGCTGTAAAGGTGCGAATTCAAAGAAATCCCAAACGTAAGCAGAAACTGTTGGCATTTCAGATGGGGTTAAGCAGAACCACGGCGTTAAATGAAGACTTAGGGCTTCGGGCATATCCAAGAAAAACAGGACATCGTTTGAATGCTCGTCTAATGGATCTGAGACTGAAGAGATGCCGCGCTTTGTTGAAGCGGTACGCGGGAAAAAAATATCGGGAAATTCTTTCTTCGGATGAAAAAATTTTTACCGTAGAAGAGAGCTACAACAAACAAAATGATAAGGTGTACGCACACAGTAGTGAAGAAGCGAGCAACCGTATTCCGCGTGTCCAACGGGGTCATTTTCCATCCTCGCTCATGGTGTGGTTGGGAGTTTCTTATTGGGGCTTAACAGAGGTACATTTTTGTGAGAAAAGTTAAAAACGAATGCAGTTGTGTATCAAAATACAGTCCTGACGAACCTTGTGTAACCTGTTTCTCATATCATGTTCAATAACAGGCACTGGGTATTCCAACAAGATTCGGCGTCAGCTCATAGAGCGAAGAGCACACAGGACTTTTGACAGCTCCGTGGCGTAGTGGCTTAGCAATGAGTGGCTGTGCTTGGGGGTCGCGGGTTCGAATCCCGCACGGAACAATTATTTGTACGACCTACAAGTAATTGTTCCGAGTTTGGATGTTTGTCCTTGTGAAATTTGTGTTTGTAAACTGCCCCCACGATACAGGAGAAAAACCTAGTGTGGAGGTAACGTTCTTTAAAAACAAAAAAAAGACTGGCTGGCGGCGCGTGAAATCGACTTCATCCGACACAAAGACCAGTCCAGATTTGAATCCGTTAGATTACAAGATATGGCAACACTTGGAGGAAAGGGCGTGATCAAAGCCTCATCCCAATTTGGAGTCACTCAAGACATCCTTGATTAAGGCAGCCGCCGATATGACATGGACCTCGTTCGTGGTGAGATAGACGACTGGCCGCGCAGTTTGAAGGCCTGTATTCAAAATTACGGAGGTCATTTTGAATAAACTATAGTGTCATAAGAATCTATGTTTTGTTAAGTTCATTTTGGTATATAAATGGTTACATAATGAATAAACTTGTTTCAATTATTTTATATTAAACATGTGATAGAATTTATGACCTGACTAGGTAATATGCAATTTGGGTACAGATGATAAACCAGGGTCACATTGGGTAGCTTTATATATCGATACGAATGACGTCGGTGAATATTTTGATTCATATGGACGGGCACCTGTACGATATCATCTAGAGTTTTTTAAAAGAAATTGTAAAAGATGGAACTGGAATGTTGATAGGATTCAGAATGAGTGGACTTCAGTTTGTGGCGAATATTGCTTAATGTATTTGCTATATAAGTTTCAGGGATGTTCAATGCATAGTTTTACGAGTATATTTACAGGGAACACATTGTACAACGATATTTTAGTGGATGAGATGTTTCGCTCCTATTTTATAGATAATAAGTAATAAGATTTTGTATTTTATAAATAAAAATTTTCACAAAATTGGGTAATGTGTTTTATTAATGAGTCAGATTAGTGTAGATAGGAACAAAGGAGTATATAACAATATCACCACGCTGAGAAAGAATAGATAATGACGGTATTGAATGAACAATAGATAAGTAGATAAGAACAATGGAGCGCTAATGACGGTGGAGGCTCGAAGCGGATATCAATTAGATAAGAGTTAATTGATCTGCACATCTCCGGAACCGCAGGCCAAAACCTTTTTTTTTTTTTTTTTTTTTTTTTTAGGATCGTGAGTCGACGAACGTCGTACTTGTGACTCAGTGCGCCAGAACTGGTACAACCTTTCTACAAGTGCGCCAGAACTGGTACAACGTAACTACTCCCACAAGCAGCGATCAGGCTCAAAACATGCAATAGTGCGGAATTTTTCCGATTCCTACTGTCACTTGTTGCTCTTTATTTAAATCTACTATAGTTTTAAATTGAGGTTCCTCTGACCGGAGAAGTAACGGCTAGCACTATCTGGTAAGTATTTATTCCCTTTTGTAATTTTTACTGTCAAAATACAGTAGTATACTTATACTGGATGACCTTTTTCACCGTCTGAAAAAATTACCCTGATATTTTACTACAAGTTAAAACAAGCATTTTGAATTATATAAATAAATGAATAAAAATCTACCGAAATTTAAATCGTATGCACCCTACTTTACGAACGGCAATAAAACAATATATTTAGTACACATCTTTGACCTTGTCACTTCGCTAGGTCACAGGCTCAAGCGTAAAGGGCAAAGTAATTGTTCAAAACTTTATTTCATACGTTTAATTCAAAAGTTTTAAATTAAAACTCCTATTGGTAACGCCAGTTAACAATCTACTTTATCAACATTACATTACATATCGCATTGAGTTCGTCCTAAGTTATATCTACTTTATCAACATGACTAGTGCATATTTTTTGTTTCCTTCCTTCCTTCCCTTTCCTACCGCACGCGCTGCCGCCGGGGTGAAAAAGAGGATCTCGGCGCGCGTCAGTATACTAAGTGATATTACGCCATCCGCAGCGCACGGCCACCCGTCGCGTCTTATATACATTAACTGCAAACCGCGCAGGATGAACATTGAGTTCTCCTGTTTATGTTTAATATTCACCGCATCAGACATTGTGTCTTTGTAACTCA